>MU733275.1:19107-33495 GCA_026770625.1 Nicotiana glauca
TCACAAGTCATTCATTCTTATTCGGACCACAATTTACCTGACCCCACGAGCAGAACCATCTGTGCCTTATTGGTACTCCGATACCGCAGAATGAATTCCTCATCCCAATACATCCAAGAACTTCTTGCTCTATGCCTCAAGTATCCTTTGCCAATAGCAACTCTAAGTATTCTGTGATTCACATACCCCATGAAGCATAATATAACCTTTGTCAAAGTTTTCCCTCACTCGTGCCATCTTCGGACCAATTTCCGCAACCCGAGCTGATTTGCCAGCATGCCTCAAACCGGAACCAACATAGCTCATGACCATACGATTATCTAATCAATAGCAAACTCCCCAACTTGGCTCGAAACCATAGATCACAACACTGATACTCTATTGCTGTCGTAATACCATGGTGAGATTGAACTCACTCCTTCATAAGCTTGTGGAAACATGAATCATCGAAAATTTTAACTCTTCTACAATTTTTGCGTTCACTCACACTACAATTAAGCCCACTCTTTAGGTGACAGAGTTTTACTAAGTCCCAAATTTTGCAAAAATTTCGGCAGAGTTTCCTTTGTAATTGGGCATATCCACCTGCCAGAGAGTCACAAAAACCATCCTAATAACACGTCCACAACTTGACAAAACATCACAATACATATCAATAATAGAAATCTCAATGCTGCACATCTCAATGCTGCACATATTATTTTATCGAAATTGACACATGCACATGCATTGCACCTGTTCTAGTCATAACATATAGAAAATGCCTGTAATTACGCACAATATCTTCTAACATCCACATAATAATCATACCACTTCAGAATAATCTGTAGGAGATACCCACCTGCTCGCTTCAACATAATATTTCGGTGTATCACTTACCGTCATATATCTCACATAATCAATTGGTCTTTCTGAGTCTGGACTCATACCACAACACGCACACTCCCATGTAGGAGACTCTAAAAGATTCTTCACACGCCCATAACTCGGGGCAACCCGTCCGATCGAAATAGAAATCGCACTTACTGATTCATTTATCACCTAGTAGACCTTCTTCGACAATACCAAGTCATACAGACACCACACGGCACCAACGTACCTATAATGAAGCTATCCAGCCGCCATTACCACAATTAAGGACAATGCCGAACTTATAAGCTTTTAACACTAGCTCGCTCAATCAGCACCCTGGTGCTCAAGCCATAGACAGAGATTCGGCCTCAAGTCCTCCAGACTGGCCCAATATCAACTCATTGGAATCATCACTCGCCCCTCGACCGGGAAATCATCAGCCGTCAAGGCACATACAATACTGGGCGCTCACGGGCGCATCCAAACGTGAGGAAGGAATTTCAAAAGTCATTTCCCAAACTGAATCAAGGACGCACGATAAGAATTTCAAGAAGAGGAAGCATTTCCTAAAAGTTCTGTAGCCTCCCGTGGATATGATACGGACGTCTACGTACCGATCCACAAGACTCTACTAAACCGAATCATAACTCGTGAGGCCTAGCAACCTAGGCTCTGATACCAACTTGCCACGACCCCAAATCCCGGTCGTGATAGCGCCCAACACAACTGCTAGGCAAGCCCGACCATTCTCTCTCAACCCGAGCGCAAAGCTCAAAACCAATTTATTTAATATCTTTTTTAAAAAAAACAGTGCAGCTATAAGTTTAGCTAATAAAATAGACAAACCAAATATCCCATTAACACTGGGAACCTCCTCCCAAAGACCTGGGGGTCACGAGTCAAGAGCCTCTAACAGTATAGTAAAAGAAGACTGTAATAACACATAGTCTGGAATGCGCGAAAAATCAAATAACAAGATAAGGGAGAAGTCGGGTCCTGCGGACGTCAGGCAGCTACCTCGACAACTCTGAATGAACTCTGGAGTCAGCAATAGCTCAGCTAGCTCCTGAAGTACCTGGATCTGCACACATGGTGCAGGGAGTATGGGGTGAGTCTACCAACTCAGCGAGTAATAAGCATGTATAAAAACCCGAAGATTGGAAATCCACAATAAAGCACAGAGTAAAGCTATCTAACAGAGCTATACAGTTTAAACCTCAGAGATATGCATATAAAGCAACAATAATCAATGCATGAGATGCAATGCAATGCATGACCACTGCGGTACGTGCAGTCCGATCCATTTGGGTACCCGCGCTCACTGTGGGGGTTCAGACTCCGGAGGGGCTCCTACAGCCCAAGCGCAATATCATAGTAACATACGCTGTGGCGCACAGCCCGATCCACTATCAGTCCAGCTACATGCATACAAGCCTCACAGGCACATATATCTTACCATTTTTAGTTCAGTTTATTAGAAGAAAACATAGAATTAGGTGTCAAACCTCAATATTTACCAAATCATGTTAAACAGAGTTCTAGTGCAGGACTGATGTCATGAAAGCATGCTATAATGCATAGAAACAATGATAACGATCCTCACGGGATCCAATTAACCGGCACGCAGCCCAAATATATTCATAACCATCCAAGTAGGAGGTTTACCGGCTCATCTATAGCCAACAACACTGTATAATGCCACTCGGTCGGACTAAGCCATAGTCCCCAATCATAATCGACCCCGCACTCGCAGTAGAGTACGTGTCTCGCCTCAATACAGCGTCACAATGTGATATACCGGGGTTTCGAACCCTCGGGTCATCATCTACACCCATTACTCACCTCAAGCCGGCCGGAAACTAGTCCGAAATGCCTTTTCCCTTCAAATTCTCCTCTCCGAGCGACGAATCTGGCCAAAACCATAACGAATATGTTACATAATGCTAATGGAACATTACCCAATCGAAAACAACCGAGAAATAGCCAAAATCACGAAACTAGCAAAACCCGAGCCCCGGGCCCGCTTCTCGAAAAATTACGAATCTCACATTTTCAGAATCCTCGTCTCGCCACGAGTCCGTACATATAAAGTTCATCAAAATCGGAGTTCATTTGACCCCTCAAATCACCAAATCTTATTTTCAAATCCCTAGGCCTAAATCCTAAATTTTTTCTACAATTTTCATGCTCAAATCCATACATAATTGATGTACTTAACTCAAAATAGGTGGGGATAACTTACCTTCACATTGATGATGAAAATCCCCTCTTGAAGCTCTCCAAAATCATCCAAACCAAATGAAATAAATGAAAGAAATGAACCAAATTCGTGTATAAAAGAATCTGCCGTGCTTCGTCGAGTTGTACCTTGCACTTGTGCTATACAAGTTGTACATCACATTGCTCCAGCAGTCATTTCCCGTCGATCATAACTTCCACTACAGACGTCCAAATTGCGATTTCTTTAGCTTTATGGAAACTAGACACGAAGGGCTACAACTTTCGTGTTTTGCACTTTTTCAGATTCCTTGTAGATTACAAGATATGAGCTTCCAAAGTAGCCTCCCCGAAAGCAAATTCTGGAAAACGAGCTCCACCAGTCATTTTCAATAGACCATAACTTTCACTACGGACGTCCAAATTACGATTTATTTAGCTTTCTGGAAACTAGACATGAAGGTCTACAACTTTCGTGTTTTGAACTTTTCCTGATTCCTTATAGATCAAAAGGTATAGCCCTCCGAATTAGGCTACACGCTTCAGCCCAGTTTTCTGCAGAAAAAAAATGCAGAAAATTTCTGCAATTTTTTTCCTCTTCTTTGGTCCGAATTTCATTCCGTTAACCTTCCGAAATCCACCCGAGGCCCTCGGGACCTTAACCAATTATATCAACATGTCCCACAATATCATTCAAACTTGTTACAACCTTCGGAACGCCCAAATTAACATCAAAACATCGAATCATCATCGGATTCAAGCCTATGAACTTCAAGAACTTCCAAATTCTACATCCGATGCCGAAACACGTCAAAACTTGTCCGAATGACCTCAAATTTTGCAGACAAGTCCAAAATGACATAACGAAGCTACAGCAACTCTCGGAATTCCATTCCGACCCTCGGATCAAAATCTCACCTATCAACCGCAATTTGCCAAAATACTAACTTTACCAATTCAAGCTAAATTCTACACCGGTCATCACAAAAATATTCCGGACACACTCCTAAGTCCCAAATCACCTAACGAAGCTATCCGAACCATAAAATTTGCATTTCGAGCGCTCTACACATAAGTCAATATCCGGTTGACTTTTCCAACTTAAACTTCCTTAAAAGAGACTAAGTGTCTCAAACCTTACCAAATCATTCACGAATGACTTCAAATTTTGCACACAAGTCACATTCGACATTACGGACTTTCCCCAACTTTCGGAGTCGCATTTCGACCCCGATATCAAAATTTCCTCCTTCCGGTCGAATTTTCTCAAAAACCTTCAAATTTCTATCTTTAGGCAAACGGCTCCAAAATGACCTACGGACCTCCTATTTCACTTCCGATCGCGCTCCCAAATCCAGAATCACCATACGGAGCTACTCCCAGTCTCGGAATCCCAAACGGACATCAATAACACTGAAATGCATTTTAAGCCAAATTGATGCAATTTTTTAAAAAAAATGCTATCTTCCACGATAGGCACCAAAATGCTCCCGGGTTATCCAAAACCCGATCCGGGCATACGCCCAAGTCCGAAATCATCATACTAACCAACTGGAACCTTCGGATCCCAATTCCGAGGTTGTTTACTCAAAATTCCAATCCTAGTTCGTTTTCTCCAACTTAAGGCTTCAAAATGAGAATTTCCATTTAGATACGAGTCCAAACTTCCTGAATTTTAGTTCTGACCACACACAAGTCAATATACCTGAGATGAAGCTGCTCATGACCTCAAACTGCTGAATGACGTGTTGGAACTCAAAACGACCGGTTGGGTCGTTACAATATTCCTACATAATTACAAACGGACGAAACTACTTTATTAAAGTAGATTCCCTTTAATAATGGAGGGGTCCGCTACATTATTAAAGTTAACTTTATTAAATTTTTTTGCCTTCATTACCCCAATAATTCATTTGCGGGGCCTTCAGTCATTCATGCTTTTCCTTTTCCTTTTTTGTCATTTCTGTCTGAAGATTCTTCAGCACTTTCCTTCAATTTTGCAAGGAAGTCTTCTATGTAATTAATATTAACTTCTGTTTCCGAGGTGCTTTGAGCTTCCCCTGCTACACATTCTTCTTCATCTGAAGTATTACCCAAATAAGCCATGGATATATCATCACTGACTTCTGTTCCGAAGTTTTTTGCCAAATCTTTCTTTATTTCCTCAAAGTATGAAGCAAGGATTTCCTTCTTGGAGATAGCTCCTTTCTTCATTTGAAGACTTTTAGTAGTCATTTTAAAAGGACTTAATTTATCCTCTACAGTATCTGCTCTATCCATCTTCACATATGAATCTATCTTGGTTTGAATTTGTTGAATTAATTCTTCACCAAATAGTTTGCCTTGGGGATCTGTCTGGAGTAGTTTGGTCCAAAATTTATTATAAAAAATTCTTTGAAGGCAAGGAATTCCTTCATCGGTGTAATCAATTTGAACATACCATTTTATTATCCAAGGAATTGAAAATTCTATAAAGAAATGCATCAATGCAATTCCATTATAAAAGATATTATCTTTTTGTAATGAAATAATTCTGGGAGATATATCTACCCATTGAGTATATAAACATTTAAATAAAGGAGGAAATATTTCTAATGATAGACCATATAATTTCCACCATTTAAAAAACCAATTTGGAATTTGGTGACTGTACATATTAGAATAGAGTTTGATAAACCATGAGTGTTTCCTATGAGGATTCTCATAAAGGAAAGTTTTATTAAAACTTTCAATATAGTCCCAATAATTAAATTTAACTGAGACTTTTTGTTCAGGATGAGTATATTCTCGATCCTTAAGGGTACTCATTCCCCATTCATCTGAAGGTATAACCTTCTTGATAATGATTTTAGAAAAATTATAAATTTTCTTTGTAGTAGCAGGATAAAAATGCTGAATATCAGCTGATCCTGTAGTAGAGAGTATTATCTCATAATGTGTCCGGTATTTATAAGCAGGAGTAGCGTGTGACGCTGTGTCAAAATACCTGGTCATTATTTGCCAAGGGTTATCCTTCCATTTTAGGTCGGATTTTTCCGAAAGAATTATTAACTCTTCTGTTTCCTTTCGGTTATAAACCTCAAGATTTTCACTACTATCCTCTGTTATTACTGAGGAATAGGATGGTGTATTTGATGAAGTTCCTTCATCCTTTTTGGATTGTATAAAATCTATGAACTCCTTGTATAACGGATGATCGGTATTACCTCTAGTAATGTTTGCAGCTATAAGCTGTCTATTTCCAATTTGAGCGAGAATATTATTCTCTCTGTTATTATTTGAACCTTTTCCTCTTCCTCTTCCTCNTGGCCTAATTGTATTATCTCATGCATGATATCTTCTATTATCAAATTCATAATAAGACTCTGTAAGTCTCTGTGTAAAGGTATTACCTTTAAAATAGTAGTTATTTTTTTTATCAAAAAATAATTTGTAAAAAATCATGATCAACAAAATTAGGAAGGGAACTATCAGTTCAAATATTCTCTTGTGAGAAAATCACGAAGGGTATTATTAGTCCCTTTTTTAATATTATGTCAAAATCAGAAGGTGCTAACAAAGATTGTGTCATGACCCAATTTCCAAACCCGGTCGTGATGGCGCCTCTCGTGAAGACAAGGCCATCCAGACCATCTCAGAACGCCACTTAAAGTAGTTAATCAGTTATATAACAGTTCGGATATGAATTAGTGATACTAATCAATATGAATACAGCCCAATATAGCCCGATCGGGGTGTCACAAGTCACGAGCATCTAGGAGGATCCTTATTACAATTTAAAATATATAATACATAGAGTAAAATCTGGAAAAACAAGAAGGAGAAGAATCTGGGTGCCGCGAACGGCGGCGGTCACCTTGCTTAGCTACGATAGCAATACTTTCAATCCGCTACTAACCTGCTACCGGGTGAAACAGCACCTGCAACTGCACGCGAGGTGCAGGGAGTAAAGTGAGTACTTCCAACTCAGTGGTAATAAGAGAGAATAATAACTGAGCGATAAGAAAACACGTATGGGCACACCAAAATGCTATAAAAGACAGTACAACCCTCTGAGAAAGATAGTAAAATCGTAACATCAAGAAAATTCTTTAGAAAACCTCAAACTCAGTTAAAAATCTCTTTTGAAAGTATGTCATTTCAACAGTTGCAAAATAAGTTTCAACTAGTAGGAAATAGTTAGAAATCTGCCCCTTGGGCTCAATATCAACCTCTCAGTGCAGTATCAGCCCCGCGGGCTCACTCCCAACTCGCCAAGTACAACCTCAGCCATCTCGAGCTCAGCACTCCCAACTCACCAAGCATAATATCAGCCTCTCGGGCTCAACACTCCATAACAGGTAACACACCAGAGTATCTGGTCAACAAGGCAAGTAATAATATGTATGCCAATGATATATGAGTGTTAAATGTCATGCCACGTAGTGCAAACAGGAGTGGGTGCATGAATGCAATGCAATGCATATGACCGATACGGCGCGTAACCCGATCCATGGGTAGCCTGTGCTCACTGGGAGTATGTACAAACTCCGGAGGGGCTCTTACAGCCCAAGTGCAATAATACTGCGCCGTGCAGTCCGATCCACATAACATATAACTGCGGCGTGCAGTCCGATCTATATAATATACTATTGTGGCGTGCAGTCCAATCCATGCAATATACTACTGCGGTGTGCAGTACGATCCATGCATGTATATACATACGCACACATAACACTCGATGCCTGAAAGCCTTCTCACATATCACTCGAGGCCTGAAAACCTCCTCACATCACTCCTCATGCCCTCACATATGGCCCTTGGCCTCAATCAGTCCAAAAATAGTCAAAAAGCCCATCGGGCATCAGTAAGACAATACAACTCAGCTCAAATGATAGTTCCAATATCGTTTAAAACTCCAAGTTTGAGTAAAATATAGTTGAGTTCATAAAATAGTATAAATCACACGGACTGAGTTCAAATCATAATTCAAATAGTGAGGGAAAACAGTGATGATAGTTCATAAAGAGTTCAAACAATCGGCAATAAGCCCCAAGTATGGCAATGCGCCCAAGTCATAATGATAACAATAAATCATTTGCAAATACACGGTAAAAACCAACAACCAGGACGGACCAAGTCACGATCCTCAACGGTGCTCTACCCCACGCTCAGGTCCAGCGTGCAAGTCACCTCAATACAACACTAAGATGTGCAAATCTGGGGTTTCAAACCCTCAGGATATCATTCCCAAGTATTACTCACCTCGAACCGGCGAAATCTCAATCCCCCGACTCCTTTGCCCCTCAAATTGGCCTCCACGCGCGTCGAAACTAGTCAACAACTGAGCGAATACATCACAATATGCAAATGGGATAATGCACAATCGAAAACAATTGAATTATAGCAAAAACCTCAAAACTAGCAAAACCCGAGCCCTGGGCCCGCTTCTCAAAAAATTATAAAACTTACATTTTCGGAATCCTCGTCTCGCCACAAGTTCGTACATATAAAGTTTATCAAAATCGGTGTCCAATACCCCCTTCAAATTCTAAATTTTCAAAACCAAAAACCAAACCCTAATTCCTCCAATTTCCACCCAATTTTCAGAGATTTAGATGATGATTCTATGATAAAATCACGTATTTAACTCATAAAACTTACCTCCAATCGATACCCAGTTGAAACCCTCTTAATTCCTCGTCAAAAGCTCCCAAGCTTGCTAAAAATGTGTGACGACCCGATTCATCGTCACGTGAGTTACTACCTCATTTTCTCCGTTATATGCTTGTTCATGTTTCAATACATGTACTTGGGGAATTTGAGTCAATTCGGATCGAGTTTGGTAGGAAATGGGATGACTAGTCTCTTTAATGAAGGAATAGATTGGAAAAGACAACCGGACATTGACTTATGATTTAGAGGGCTCGGAATTGAATTCCAATGGTTCGGTTAGCTCCGGAAGATGATTTGTGACTTAGGAGAGCGATCGGAATCGAATTTGGAGGTCCGTTGTAGAAATAGACTTGAATTGGCGAAGTTGGAAATTTGGTAAATTCCGGTCGATAGGTGAGATTTTGATCCGAGGGTCGGAATGGAATTCCAAGAGTTGCATTAGCTTCATTGGGTGATTTTCGATATGTCAACAAATTTTCAGGTCATTCGAATGTTGTTTGGTCGGGTTTTTGATTGAATGTAGGTTTCGGAAGTTTAAGTTGAAACTTAGGCTTGCATCCTCCTTAATTTGATGATTTTTGTGTTTAAGGATGTGTTTTTATGATTGGAACAAGTTTGTATCGTGTTTTGGAGTAGGTTGGTGGTTTTTGTTGAAGTCCCGGGGGCCTCGGGATGAATTCGGGTGGTCAAACAGACCCATTTTGGTTGTATTGAGATCTGATTTGCTGCTATAAAAGTTGCAGACTTTTGTTCATCGTGTTCGCGCGATGATGGATGCGAACGCGTAGAGTAACTTGAGGGTCCATAAATTTTGTGCAACGCGTTCGCGGCAGGAGCACCGTGGTCGCGACGGGTAAGCTTATTAGGCATCGCGATAGCGTGAGAGTGGAACGCGTTCGCGTAAGAGGAAGACGCAGGGCATCGCGTTCACGGGCCAGTGGTCGTGTTCGCGTAGAGGTAATTTTGGCTAGTTGGAATTTGTTCATCGCGAACACGGGGGTGTTGACCGCGTTCGCGTAGTGTTAAACCTGGCGGATCAGAAGGCTTTTAATTAAGATTTCAAACGCGAACCCTTCATATTTTCCTCCACTTTTGCACACCTTGAGAGCTAATTGATAGAATTTGAAGGGGATTTCATCGGGAAGTGATTGGAGGTGAGTCTCGTGATCTTAATACATCATTTTATCAAAGAATCTTCCATTAATTCTCTGAATTTGTGTATAAATTGAAGAAGGTAGGGCTTGGATTTTTGCTATGTAAAGATTGGGATTTGGTGGCCCATTTGAACTCCGATTTTGATAAATTTTATATGTACGGACTTGTGGCGAGAGGAGGATTCCGAAAATGTGAATTTCATAATTTTTCAAGAAGCGGGCTCGGGGCTCTGGTTTTGGCAACTTCGTGTTTTTGGGTGTTTTTCGAGTCATTTTGATTTGGGTTATGTTCCATTAGCCTATTTTGATGTATTCTTATTGGTTTTTATCAGATTTTGCACTCGAGGAGGTTGATTTGCAAGGGAAGCGCAAGGCAAGCTAGGATTTGTGTCCTGTTCGAGGTGAGTGGTAGTCATGAATGATATACTGAGGGTTTGAAACCCCGTATTTACACTATACGGTGCTATGTTGAGTTGAGACATGTGTCATGTGATGAGCGAGGTGATATTGTGACTGGGGATTCGGACTTAGTCCATCCCGATTGATGATTTACTGTACTTATTGACTGAGACTGAGCTTATATCGGAATATTTGGGCTAGTTGCCATGTTTGGGGCCTTGTGCCGATCTGTAGAACCTTAGGGAAGCCTGTGGAGATAAATGACCCCTATACCTGTTGAACACATACACTCAGTCGTATTCTTAACTATAAAACATAATATGAATCGGTATTAGCAAATTGCACTCTAAATGAGAAATACATAGGGTTGAATACCCTGCCTTAGCTGAGTGGGCCCGAGAGGCCAAGTCCATATTGACTGAGAGGGCTCGAGGAGCAATAGTGAGGTATTTGATGTATACCGAATCGGGCTGCACGCCGCAGCAGTATATACATATACTTATATTTATACATATGATATATATATGGATCGGGTTGCACGCCGCATCAGTATATACATACACATGTATTGGATCGGACTGCACGCCACACTAGTATGATATATATGGATCGGACAGCACGTCGCAGTAGTATGATATATATGGATCGGACTGCACGCCGCAGTAATATGATATATATGGATTGGACTGCACGCCGCAGTAGTATATTATATATGGATCGAACTGCACGCTACAGTATTACAGCTCTTGGGCTGAAGGAGCCCCTCCGGAGTCTGCACACACCCCCAGTGAGCGCAGTTACTTTTATATTGGATTGGGCTGCACGCCGCAGCATTATATCCATTATATTGGATCGGGCTGCACGCCGCAGCACTATATATACTATATTGGATCGGGATGCATGCCGCAGCAGTATTAGTAAGGATCGGGCTGCGCGCCGCAGCAGTGTTAGAAAATTGTGCGACAGTAGTAGACGGATACTGGACTTTCCTCCTTTGAGATATTCTTAACTGTACTGTTACTTTTAGAACTGTTTATTGTTCTTACAGGTTTTCTTACTTCCAGTTATTATTTATTGCTATTACTCACTAAGTTGGAGTACTCGCTCTACTCCCTGCACCTTGTGTGCAGATACAGGGATCCAGGAGGGCAGTTGATATATATATTTTGCTACTGTTTCGCCTTGCTGCTGAGTTATCGAGGTAGCTGTCGGCATCCGCAGGACCCGATCTCTCCTTCCCGTTATCTCTTGTACTTCTGCTTTAAACTTGGTTTTATAGGATATTATTCAGATGTTTAGAGGCTCAGACTTGTGACACCAGATCTTGTTGGGCTGTTATTTCAGTTGTTATGATTTCCGCACTCTTATCATTATTATGAAATCAGGATATTTTACCTAAATTGGAGAAATTCTGAAATAATATTTGGATTGGTTAGCGGGTAATGGTGTGGCTTGCCTAGCAATGTGTTGGGCGCCATCACGACCAGGATTTGGGTCGTGACAAGTAGGTATCAGAGCCTAGGTTACTAGGCATCATGAGTCATGAGCCGGTTGGTAGAGTCTCGTGGATCGGTGCGGGGACGCCTGTGCTTATCCTCGGAGGCTGCGGAACCTTTAGGAAACACTTCACATTCTTGGAATTCTTATCGTGCGTACTTGATTCAGCTTGAGATATAACTCTTGAAATTCCTTCCACACATCTGTATGCGCACATGAGCGCTCAGTATTGTAAGTGCCTTGATGGCTTGTGATTCCCCGATAGAGGGGCGAGATATATTCTTCGTGAGTTTATGTTGGGCCAGTCGAGAGGACTTGAGGCCGGATCTTTGCTTATGGCTTGAGCACCGAGGTGCTGATTTTTGCGAGCTGGCATTATGAATTTATATGATCAATATTGTCCCTAATTATGGAAATGGCGGCTTGATAATGGGTGAGTTGTTAGTTGTTCCATTCTTAATGTGATATGTTGTGTAGCCTCGAGTTATGGGCGTGAAGAATATTTTCATGTCTCTTAGTTGGGAGGTAAAGTGCATTACGTGTGGTGGTATGAGTTCAGACTCAAGAAGACTAAATTGATTGTGCTATGTGTAATTGAAAGGTATTTTATACGTGTAATGATTCAAAAAGGTGCAATGCATGTCCATGTATCAATTTTGATAATATAACTTGTGTAGTATTGAGATTAATGTTGTTGATATACATTGTGATGTCTTGTCGAGTTGTGGATGTGTTGTTAGGATGGTTTTGGTGATTCTCTAGCAGGTGGATAGGCCAAATTACAAAGGAAACTCTGTCGAAATTTTTGGAAAATTTCGGACTTAGAAAAGACTTTGTCACCTAAAGAGTGGGCTTAACTGTTGTGTGAATGAATTGCAAGAATTGCAGAAGAGTTAAAATTTCGGACGATTCGTGTCTCCACAAGCTTGTGAAAGAGTGAGTTTAATCTCACCATGAAACTACGACAGCAATAGAGTATATGTGTTGTGATATATATGGCTTCGAGCCAAGTTGGGGAGGTTGTTATTAAGTAGCTGATTGCACTATTGTGTGCTATGTTGGTTCTGTCTCAAAGTATGTTGGCGAATCACTTTTGGTCGCGGGAATTCAGCCGAGAATGGCGAGAGTGAAGGAAAAAAATTTCGATAAAGGTTGAATGGTGCGTCGTAGATATGAAGAAATATTAGGATGTTTTGGGTTGCTGATGATAAAGAATGCTCAGTGCATAGAGCAGAAAGATGGTTGTTTGTATCTGTATGAAATCATGTTTTGCGGTGTCAGGGTACTAACAAGGCACGAGTGGTTCTGTTCAATAAGACAGATGAATTACAATTGAATAAGGGTGAATGACTCCCGAGAATGGTTTTTTGCGGTGTTCAAGATTTTGCATGTAACAGTCAGGTGTCTTAAGATTGTGTATATGGCTAGAGACTGTAGTTTCATTAGAATAGATCAAGACTTGTGGTATGTTATGTTAATTATGGGATTCTATGTATCCGTATCAGAAGGTAATGATAACGAATTCAGAATCGCATGAAGTTCTTCAAAATAAAGTATTATAGAACGTGGTACTTCTGGGAAACATTTGAGAGAGTATTCAGTGGCCTATGGGTCTTAGACCGTGTGGTCCTATGTACGAGTCTCGTGTGGTAACCTGAGTTGAAGTATTGTGGTGCTACAGCTAAGGAGAATATCAAATTAAGGATAAATCATAAAGGGAATTAGACAAATGGAATAGCTTGATAATAAATCGAAATGGTATGATAAAGATACGATTAATTCTTGGTATATGTTCGAGATAATGATTCTTACAGGTATTGTGCAGCAAAGCCCTTGAGTGCTGCCAGCTTGCTTAGCTTGATTTAGATAAAAGGATTCAGTCCTGGTAGTTTAGTTTGTACAACTGGAGTTGGCAGAAATGTTCTTGTTGGGTTTTACCGTGGTTTGAAGATGAATACATTTCTTATGGATATGCGAAGCATGGAGTGTGTAATAATTTTCTTCTAAATGGAATCAATGAAAGTTCTTGACTAGTGGAGTGCGTCGATGTCGGCGGCACAGAAGAGAGATAGAAGTCCTCATGTTATCCTAGTGTGGTATGGTCTATGTGTTATGATATGGAGAATTGAGATTTGCGTGTTCAAGGTTTTGGATCAGTTCATAATAATGGGAAGTCATCAAAATTCTTGAGCAGTGCGGGCAGCTGCAGATAATTTAAGAATCGATCTTCAGATGATTAAGGAAGATGGCATTGTTATGCTATTGATTTGGTGGGGTATATGTTTAGAAAAAGGGCAAGGTGATGTAAACTGATAATATCTGGTGGTATTACGGTATTCTCTTGTTGGATCGACTGTGATGATTTAGCTGTTGATGGCATGGGGAAATTTTTGAATGTCTTTCGTGGTATGAATGGATGCTTGATGTGTGTTATGCATTCATACGGCGGAGTGTGGGATCAAGAATAGTGATGCATGTATTATA
The DNA here is from genome assembly GCA_026770625.1 of Nicotiana glauca. Lineage (NCBI taxonomy): Eukaryota > Viridiplantae > Streptophyta > Magnoliopsida > Solanales > Solanaceae > Nicotiana > Nicotiana glauca. The sequence continues at coordinate 33,366 of MU733275.1, forward strand.
TATGTGTTGGAGACTAGAAGTTCTCGTGATCCACCTATGCAGTGGTTGTAGACCTTGTGTATCGGCACCGTTTAGCGGTTATTGGAAATTAGAAGTCCTAGTGGATCTCTCTTTGCTTGATATGTTAAGT
>MU733278.1:4954-32546 GCA_026770625.1 Nicotiana glauca
ACTATACTTTTACTTAAACAATTCGGCTAATTTGCAAGCCATCTCTGAACTTCTGCAATCTTAAACTTTTCTATTTCAAAACTCTTCTATACAGGCTCTTGTCTAAAATTAGTGTTTTCTGAATCACTTATTTTAAAATACCTTAAGTTCTGACAACTGGATCCGGGCTGCCTAATGCGGACTTGCTGTCCAACTCTATGTGTTAAACTAATCTGTCCACCTTTAATTTTAAAGACCAAATCAGTACTTGCAAGTCATGCTAAACTAATTGTTGTTGTGATCAATGGGGTTTTTTATGAGCCTTTGAGTGTTTGATTTGCATACCACTATTTGTTATTTGTTTTGATTGACGCCTTAGTATTTTGTCCTTTTAAACTCCATATATGTCCCCATCCCCTTCTCCCTTTTAGGATTAGAAGTCCAAATACCCCAGGACTGATAGGTTGGGACGGGTACTAGCATGCAATAAGTAAACGAGACTAATCGCGCTTAAATACCTTAACGGGGTGGGAAGGGTAGAATATGGAGATGATGACGGTGCGTTAATATCTCGTGTGAGAATGATTGCTGGGTATTGCACCAAATGATCAATATTATAGTTAAACATAGGACCCTCTTTCTTTACTTTTCCTTCATTTAAATGTTTTCTTCAAACTAAAACTCTCTTTTACTTGTGCCATTCTTCTTTCAAAATTGTCAACTTGCTTGTATTTCTTATGTGCAAACTTTGCTCGTCTACTCCTACTCTTCTTAAAGTCACAACTATGCAAGGCCGGGAACCACACTAGTGGATCTTGAGGGGTCCCTAACACCTTCCCCTCGAGATAATGTCAAGCCCTTACCCAAACTCTTGTTTTCTTTCAAATCCTTCTTCTTTTCTCCAAAAGTGTCCTAATGCACTATAATCATTAGGTGGCGACTCTTCAAACTCCATAGCCCAAATTCCCCCAAAAGGGGATAAAGGAGTCATTCCTTCCATAATGTCGTAAACCCGATTTCTCTCTCCCCGCGAGGAAAAATGGGGGGCATCGACAGTACGAAGCCCCTCCTGAATCAGCTTCACCTTCTCTAAAGCATCTTGAACCATCTTTGTCCCCAATAACCTAGCCTCGCCGGGCTCGAACCACCCAATAGGAGATTAACACCGCCTCCCATACAACGCCTCATATGGGGCCATCCGAATACTCGATTGATAGCTGTTGTTATAGGCAAACTATGCAAGCGGCAATAATTCGTCCCAAGAACCCCCAAAATCAATAACACAAGCACGCTACATGTCCTCCAGTATCTGAAGAGTATGCTCAGATTGTCTGAATGCTGTGCTCAACTCTACCCGCGTACCTAACTCTCGCTGAAATGTCCTCCAAAACTGAGAAGTGAACTAAGTACCCCTATCTGAGGTAATAAACACTGGAACCCCATGCAGTCGGACAATCTTCTGGACAAATACCCCTGCCAGCCACTCTGAAGAATAGGTAGTACATACCGGAACGAAGTGCACGGACTTGGTCAGCCTGTCCACAATCACCCAAATCAAATCAAACTTCTTCAAAGTCCGAGGGAGACCACTCACAAAATCCATAGTAATCCTCTCCCACATCCACTCTAGAATAATCATCCGCTAAAGTAAACCACCCGACCTCTGATGCTTGTATTTACCTGCTGACAGTTGTGACACCGAGCCACAAACCCTACTATATCTTTCTTAATCCTCCTCTACCAGTATTGCTGTCTCAAATCCTGATACATCTTTGCAGCTCCCGGATGGATGGAATACCGCGTGCTGTGGGCCACCTCCAATATCATCTCCCGAAGCCCATCCATGTTGGGCAGGAAAATTCAGCCCTGCGTCGTCAATACACCATCATCATCAATAGTCATATCCCTGGCATCATCATGCTAAATCCTATCCTTAAGGACAAGCAGATGTGGATCATCATACTAGCGCTCTCTGATGCGACCATATAAGGAAGACCGAGAAACCACACAAGCTAACACCCGATTGGGCTCCGAAATATCTAGTCTCACCAACCGATTGGCCAAAACCTAAACATCAGCTGCAAAGGGACTCTTCCCAACTTTAATGTACGCCAAGCTCCCCATACTAACTACCTTCCGGCTGAAATCATAGGCCACTACATTGGCCTTCCCTGAGTGATACAGAATGGTGATATCATAGTCCTTAAGCAACTCTAGCCATCTCCGCTGACTCAAATTAAGGTCCTTCTGCTTGAACAGATGTTAAAGACTATGATGATTGGTGAATACCTCACAAGATACACCATACAAGTAGTGCCTCTAAATCTTCAAAGCATGAACTATAACAGCCAACTCCAAGTTATGTACAGGGTAGTTCTTCTCGTGCGGCTTCAAATGAAGAGAAGGATAAGCAATAACTCTATCTTCCTGCATCAATACACATCCGATCCCAACTCTCGATGCATCATAATATACGGTATAAGAACTTACAGCTGAGGGCAAAACCAATACTGGAGCCATGGTCAAAGCTATCTTGAGCTTTTGAAAGCTTTCCTCGTACTCATCCGACCACACAGATGGAGCACCCTTCTGAGTCAACTTGGTCAAGGGCTACGCAATAGAGGAAAATCCTTGAGCTAACCGGTGATAATAACTTGCCAACCTAAGCAAACTACAAATCTCTGTTGCTGAGGTCGGTATAGGCCAACACTGTACCGCTACTATCTTCTTCTGGTTGACTTGAATACCCTCGCTAGACACCACGTTTCCTAAGAAAGCCACTGACCCAAGCCAAAACTCACACTTGGAGAACTTTGCATAAAGCTTCTCCTCCCTCAATATCTATAATACCACTCGCAAATGCTACGCATACTCCTTCTAGCTACGCGAGTACACCAGAATATCATAAATAAAAACGATAACAAACGAATCCAGATATGGCCGAAATATACTGTTCATTAGATACATAAATGCTGCTGGGGCATTTCTCCTGCCCTGAAGAGCATAAAAGCGAGCCTGACCACCGCTCGATCGGCCTCTCCCTCTAGGGCAGCCCTTAGCTGCCTAACCCTCACCCCTAGCTGTCGGGGCGGGTGCTAAAGAAACTGGACCAAAAGATGAGGGCTGACCCCTCTACTGAGATGAGCTAACGGCTTGACGAGGACACTACCTCCACATATGCCCAAACTCTTCGCACTCATAACAACTCCCGAGTGCAGGATAATGGGACTGAAGGAAACCCCGTGCGCTGGAGTGAGTTGCTGACGCACTCGGCCTGGAAGAACCCTAAACAGATGGAGCTTGAGATAAACACTGTGGTAGGAGAGCGCTAAGAGATGGCTGACTATGCTGATAACCCTAATGACCACGACCTGAAGATGACCCATGATATTCAGAATGGGCCAACTGAGGAGGCCTGAAAGAATGACCTCTACCCTGTTGGAGCTGTCCCCTAGACAGAGCACCACTGAAACTACTAGAACGTCGAGGCCTCTTGGCCTCCCTCTCCTATCTATCCTGACGACGAGCCATCTCAATATCACGAGCAATATCAACTGCATCCTCAGAGGAAATACCCAGAACTCTCTCTCGAGTCATCAGAACACGAAGGTGATATTTAAGCCCATCCACAAACCTCTTGATTCTCTCCCTATCGGTCAAAACTATCTAGGAGGCTTGATGAGCCAAATCGGAAAATCTTGCCTCATACTGGGTCACAGTAATATCTCCTTGTCGAAGCCGCTCGAACTGCCAACGCAGCTCCTTTCTTTGAGACTGCGGTACCCATTTCTACAGAAAAAGAGTAGAGAACTCCTTCCATGCCAAAGGCGCTACACCTCCTGGCCTACGCCGCTCATATGCCTTCCACCAAGTGAAGGCAGCCCCAGTGAACTAAAATGCGGTAAATGCTGCACCACTTGATTCCAAAATCCCTGCCATTCGAAGCATGCGCTGATACTTGTCAAGAAAACCCCGGTCATCCTCGCCCTGAGCACTACTGAAAACTAGAGCATGGAGCCTACTGAACCTCTCAAGACGACGCTGCTTATCGTCCGGCATAGCTGCAACCACAAAGTCCTGAACTGGTACAATTGGCTAAGCTGGAGCTGCTCCCGGTGTCTGCAATCCTTGAACTACCTACTCAGGTGTGCGGGCAGCGGGGGTCTGATTGCCTCCCCCGGCCTGAGAAGTAGCTGCTGCGGTAGAGGATGAAACTGCCTAAGCCAGGCCAGTGCAACCTTATAATATCTGAGCCAAGGCCTCCTGAAGGCCCGGAATCACAATGGGCACCACCGATGCCAGAACAGGTGCTGCTGGAATGTCTGTAGCTAGTGCCTGATCCTGAGCCGAGGCAACTGGTGGAGCAACAACTGCTGCCCTCGCGGCTCTGCCTCTACCACAACCACGACCGCATCCACGGCCTGTGGTGCACTCAGTGGGTGGTACTGGTGGTCGTCCGCCTCTTCCTGTAGTGCGAGTCCTCGCCATCTATGAGAGAATAGAACACAGAAGTTTAGTTCTTGGATGAAGAAAGTCGAACGATAAGGATTTCAAGAATATGAAGTTTTTCCTAAAGGTTCTGCAGCCTCTCGAGGATAAATACAGACATCTCCATACCGATCCACGAGACTCTACTAAACCTGCTCATGACTCGTGAGACCTAGTAACCTAAGCTCTAATATCAACTTGTCATGACCCGATTCCCACACCCGATCGTGATGGTCTTCTCATGAAGACAAGGCCAACCAATAGAACATCAATGCCTCTTTATTGTTTAATTAGCATGAATAAGTCAAAAATATTAATGAAATCACCATAAGAGCCAAAAAAAGAAATAAACAGGGAACCATCTCGGCACAATCTGAAATCGGGGTGTCACAAGTCACGAGCTACTACAGAGTTTACTAAAATTCGACAAAATCTTGAACTAGGAACAAAGTCTGAAGATAATTTAAATACAGAAGATAAGGGAGGAAATGGGGCTGTGGACGTCGACAGCTACCTCGTCACTCCTAGTCTGGTTCGGAAGGAATCAACGCTCAGGAACGAACTCTACTATGCCTGTATCTGAAAACATGGTGCAGGGAGTAATGTGAGTACTCCGACCCAATGAGTAATAAAAATATATAATGACTGAGAGCATTAAATCCCATAAAGGCACAAATAATGCTATCTCAAGCAGTAAAATTAGTTAAGCAGTAAACCAGTAAGCAATAATCAGAAACCTACCCCTCGGGCGCAATATCAAGCTTCCAGTACAGTATCAGTCCCGCGGGATCAGTATCAGTCACATGGTACAACATCAGCCCCTCGGGCTCATTCTCAAATCACATGGGTATCCGTACTCACTGTGGGGGTGCAGACTCCAGAGGGGCTCCTAAAGGCCAAGCGCTATATCATCATAAGGCCTGAAAGCCTGTATATATCAATATGAGTCATGAAAACCTTCTCACAATACACTCGAGGCCTGAAAGCCTCCTCATATATCGCTCGAGGCCTGGAAGCCTCCTCACATCTTACTCGAGGCCGGAAAGCCTCCTCACATCACTCAACATATCCTCACATATGGCCCTCGGCCTCAATCAGTCCAAAAATAATCACAACCACTTCGGGCATCAGTAAAACAATAATGCTCAGCTCAAACACTAGTTCAAATATCAGTTAAAACTCAAGGTTGAATAAAAATATAGCTGAGTTCATGAAACAGTGTAATTCAAATGGACTGAGTTCAAATAATATTTCAAATAGTGAGGAAAAACAGTGATGGTAGCTCACAAGACTTCAAACAGTCAGCAATAAGCCCCAAGTATGGCAATAAGCCCAAATCATAGTGAAAAACAACAAGTCATAGCCAAATACGCGGTAAAGTATCATCTGGACTGGACCAAGTCAAAATCCTCAAAAGTAAATGACCCTGCGCTCATCATTGAACGCGTGTCTCATCTCAACATAGCACAAAGTTATGTAAATCCGGGGTTTCAAACCCTCAGGACATCATTCAAAATCATTACTCACCTCTAGCTAGCCAAAAATCTAGCTCGCTCTGCCATTTACTCTTGAATCGACCTCCTAGTGCGTCGAATCTGATCAAAACCACAAGGAATACATCATAATAGGCTAAAGGAACATAACCCAATCGAAAATACTCGAAAAATATCGAAAGTCATGAAATTCGCAAAACTCGAGCCCCGGGCGCACTTCTCGAAAAATCAAAAAAATCATATCACCAGACTCTTTATCCCGCCACGAGTCTATACACATCAAATTTACCAAATTCCGAGCTCAAATGCTCCATCAGACCTCAAATTTTCTTTCTCCTAAGTTCAAGCCCTAACCTCCAATTTTTGACCCCTAATTTCTTGATTTTTCACCATTAATTCAAGTAATAACACATTAGATTTATGTTCTAGGCTCAGAATTTCTTGCCTCAATGAAGTACCTTGATTCCCTCTCCAAAATCGTACAAAAACCTCCAAGTTCGAAGTGAAAATGTTGAGTTCTTTCAAAAATTTGCGAAGATGGAATTAAATATCACTGAACAGGCTTTTTCACTTCTACGATAAATTTGTTGCTTCTGGGACTCCGCTTTTGCGGATTCTCTTCCGCTTATGCGGTTCCTCCAACTTTGTCCAGGACTGCTTCTGCGGTCCACCACTCGCACAAGCGAGACCGCTTCTGCCGAAACTCCCCAGGCTCTACCTTTCGCTTCTGCAACTAGACCTTCGCTTCTGCGGAACTGCTTCTGCAGTCCATTTCTGCAGAAGCGAAAACACCAGATACCAGACCATTCAGCAGTCCTTAAACTCCAAATTTCATCCCGTTAGCCATCCGAAATCATCTCGAGGCCCCCATGACCTCAACTAAAAGTACCAACACATCTTAAAACATTATTAAAACTTGCTCCAATCATCAAAACACCTCAACTAATACCAGAATCATCAAATTACATCGAATTCAAGCCTATGTTCTTTAAAAACTTCCGAAACACCCATTCGACCATAAACCCAACCAAGTCGCCTCTGAATAAATTGAAATTTTGCACACACACCTAAAATGACCTAACGAAGCTAATTCAACTCTCGAAATTCCATTCCCACCCACGGATCAAAATCTCACCTATCAACCGGAATTTGCCAAAATGCTAACTTCGCCAATTCAAGCCTAACTCTACACCGGACCTCCAAAAGAAATTCCGATTACGCTCATAAGTCACAAATCATCCCCCGAACCGAATCACCGGTAATCACATCCAAGCCTCTAAATCAGTAGTCAACCTCCGATTGACTTTTCTAAAACAAACCTTCCTTAAAGAGACTAAGTGTCTCATTTCCATCCAGAATCAATCCAAATCAACTCATTCACCCAAGACTCGTATAATAACACATAAGGAAGCAGAAAATGGGGGAAACGGGGCGATAACACACATGACGATGGTCCGGGTCCTCACATCCTCCCCAACTAAAATAAACACTCGTCCCCTAGCGGGTCAAGAAACATACCTGGAGCCATAAACAGTTAAGGATATATGCTCTACATCTCCCGCTCGGTCTCCCAATTAGCCTCCTCCATGGGCTGACCTCTCCACTGCACCTTTACCGAAGCTATATCCTTTGATCTCAGCTTTTGAATCTGACGACACATAATAGCCACTGGCTCCACATCATAGGTCAAATCATCATCCAACTGAACAGTACTGAAGTCCAAAACATGGGATGGGTCCCCAACATAGTTCCGGAACATAGATACGTGAAACACTGGGTGGACACCCGACAAGCTGTGTGGCAAGGAAAGCCCATAAGCCACCTCCCCAATCCTCCTAAGTACCTCAAAAGGCCCAATAAATCGCGGACTAAGGTTCCCTTTATTTCCAAGCCGCATAACACCCTTCATGGGCGAAACCTTCAAAAAGACCTTCTCACCCACTATATATGACACATCCTGAACCTTCCGGTCCGCATAACTCTTCTGATGCGATTGTGCTGTACGAAGCATTTCTTGAATCATCTTCACCTTCTCTAAATCATCCTGAACCATCTCTGTCCCCAATAACCTAGCCTCGCTGAGCTTGAACCACCCAACAGGATATCTACACCACCTCCCATACAATACCTCATACGAGGCCATTCGAATGCTCGATTAATAGCTGTTATTGTAGGCAAACTCCGCAAGAGGCAAAAATTTGTCCTAAGAAGCCCCAAAATCAATAACATAGGAACGCAACATGTCCTCTAGTATCTGAATAGTATGCTCAAACTGTGCGTCTGTCTGAGGGTTGAATGCTATGCTCAACTCTACCTACGTACCCAACTCTCGCTGAAATATCCTCCAGAATTGAGCAGTGGACTGAGTACCCCTATATGAGATAATAGACACCAGAACCCCATGAAATCGGAAAATCTTGCGGACAAAGATCCCTGCCAGCCGCTCCGAAGAATAGGTAGTACATACCGGAACAAAGTGCGTGGACTTGGTCAGCCTGTCCACAATGACGCAAATCGAATCAAACTTCTTCAAAGTCCGAGGGAGACCACTCACAAAATCCATAGTAATCCTCTCCTACTTCCACTCTGGAATAATCATCCACTGAAGTACACCGCCCGGCCTCTGATGCTCGTACTTTACCTAATAACAGTTGAGACACCGAGCCACAAACACTACTTTATCCTTCTTCATCCTCCTCCACTAGTAGTGCTGTCTTAAATCCTGATACATCTTCGCAGCTCCCAAATGGATAGAATACCGCGAGCTGCGGGCCTCCTCCAATATCATCTCCTGAAGCCCATCCACGTTGGGCATGCAAATCCGGCCCTGCATCTTCAATACAGGACCATCATCAATAGTCACATCCTTCGCATCCTCATGCAAAACACTGTTCTTAAGGACAAGGAAATGTGGATCATCATACTGGTGCTCTCTGATGCGACCATATAACGAAGTCCGAAAAACCATTCAAGCTAACACCGGACTGGGCTCCGAAACATCTAGTCTCACCAACCGATTGGCCAAAGCCTGAACATCAGCTGCAATGGGCCTTTCCCCAACTGGAATGTACGCCAAGCTCCCCATACTAACTACCTTCCAGCTCAAAGCATTGGCCACTACATTGGCCTTCCCCGAGTGATACAGAATGGTAATATCATAGTACTTAAGCAACACTAGCCATCTCTGCTGCCTCAAATTATGGTCCTTCTGCTTGAACAGATGTTGAAGACTGCGATGGTCGGTGAATACCTCACATGATACACCATACAAGTAGTGCCTCAAAATCTTCAAAGCATGAACTATAGCTGCCAACTCCAAGTCATGTACAGGGCAGTTCTTCTCGTAGGGCTTCAACTGAGGAGAAGCATAAGCAATAACTCTACCCTCCTGCATTAATACACATCCGATCCCAACTCTCGATGCATCACAATATATAGTATAAGCACTTGCGACTGAGGGAAAAACCAATACTGGAGCCGTGGTTAAAGTTGTCTTGAGCTTTTGAAAGCTCTCATTGCACTCATCTGACCACACAAATGGAGCACCCTTCTGAGTCAACTTGGTCAAGGGCGAAGTAATAGAGGAAAATACCAGAACAAACCGGTGATAATAACCTGCCAACCCAAGGAAACTACGAATCTCTATGGCTGAGGTCGGTCTAGGCCAACACTGTACTGCCTCTATCTTCTTCAGGTCGACCTGAATACCCTCGCTAGACACCGCGTGTCGTAAGAAAGCCACTGACCCAAGCCAAAACTCACACTTGGAGAACTTTGCATAAAGTTTCTCCTCCTTTAATCTCTGTAATACCACTCGCAAATGCTGCGCATGCTCCTCCTGGCTATGCGAGTATACCAGAATATAATCAATAAAAATGATAACAAATGAATCCAGATATGGCCGAAATATAGTGTTCATCAGATGCATGAATGCTGCTGGGGCATTTGTCCTGCCTTGATGAGCATAAGCGAGCCTGACCACTGCCCGATCGGCCTCCGCCTCTAGGGCGACCCTTGGCTGTCTGACCCTCACCCCTAGCTGGCGGGGCGGGTGCTGAAGAAACTGGACCAGAAGGTGTGGACCAACCCCTCTGCTGAGATTAGTTAATTGCTCGATGGGGACACTGCCTCTACATATGCCCAAACTCCTCGTACTCATAACAACTCCCGGGTGCTGGAGAATGGGGCTGAAGGAAACCCCGCGCGCCGGAGTGACTGGCTGACGCACTCGGCCTGGAAGAACCCTGAACAGATGGAGCTCCGGCTGAACCCTGTGCTGGGAGAGCGCTAAGATATGGTTGACTTTACTGATAACCCTAATGACCACGACCTGAAGATGACCCATGATATTCGGAACGGGCCGACTAGGAGGCATGAAAGAACGACCTCTACCCTACTGGAACTGTCCCCTAGACGAAGCACCACTAAAACTACTAGAACCTCGAGGCCTCTTGGCCTCCCTCTCCTCTATATCCTAATGGCGAGCCGTCTCAATATAATGAGCAATATCAACTGCATCCTCAAAGGAAATACCCAGAACTGTCTCTCGAGTCATCAGAAAATGAAGGTGATAGTTAAGTCCATCCACCAACCTCTTGATTCTCTCCCTATCAGTCGGAACTATGCAGGAGGCATGATGAGCTAACTCAAAAAATCTCGCCTCATATCGGGTCACAGTCATATCTCCCAGTCGAAGCCACTCAAACTGCCTACGCAGCTCCTCTCTCTGAGATAGTGGTACCCACTTCTCCAGAAAGAGAGTAGAGAACTTCTACCATGCCAAAGGTGCTGCACCTGCCTGCCTACGCCGCTCACACGCCTCCCACTAAGTGAAGGCAGTCCTAGTGAACTGAAATGTGATAAATGTTGCACCACTCGAGTCCAAAATCCCTGCCGTCTGAAGCATGTGCTGACACTTGTCAAGAAAACCCTGGTCATCCTCACCCTGAGCACCACTAAAAACTGGAGGCTGGAGCCTACTGAACCTCTCAAGACGACGCTGCTTATCGTCTGGCATAGCTGGAACCACAAAGTCTTGAACTGGTGCAACCGGCTGAGCTGGAGCTGCTCCCTGTGTCTGCAATCCCTGCACTACCTGCTCAGTGTGTGGGCAGGGGGGGTCTGATTGCCTCCTCCGGCCTGAGAAGTAGCTGCTGCGGTAGAGGCTGATACTGCCTGAGCCAGGCCAGTACAAATTGATAATATCTGAGCCAAGGCCTCCTGAAGACCCGGAATCACAATGGGCACCGTGGGTGCCTGAACAGGTGCTGCTGGAATGTCTGCAGCTGGAGCCTGATCCTGAGCCGGGGAAACTGGTGGAGCAACAAGTGCTGCCCTCGCGGCTCTGCCTCTACCACGACCACGACCGCGTCCAAGGACTATAGTGCCCTTAGTGGGTGGTACTGGTGGTTGTCCGCCTCATCCTGCAATGCGGGTCCTCGCCATCTGCGAGAGTTTAGTTCTCGGAAAAACAAAGTCGCACGACAAGGATTTCAAAAATATGAAGTTTTTCCAAAGGGTTCTGCAGCCTTTTGAGAATAAATACAGACGTCTCCATACCGATCCGCGAGACACTACTAAACCTGCTCATGACACGTGAGACCTAGTAATCTAGGCTCTGATACCAATTTATCATATCCCAATTCCCAAACCCAGTCGTGATGGCGCTTCTCGTGAAGACAAGGCCAGCCAATAAAACAACAACGCCTCTTTATTGTTAATTATCATGAATAAGTCAAAAATATTAATGAAATCACCATAAGAGCCAAAAAAAGAAATAAACAAGGAACCATCCCGACATAGCCCAAAATCGGGGTGTGAAGAGTCACGAGCTGCTACAGAGTCTACTAAAATTCCACAAAATCTGGAACTAGGAACAAAGCCTGAAGATAATGTAAATACAGAAGATAAGGGAGGTAACGAGGCTGTGGATGTCGACAACTACTTCGTCACTCCTAGTCCACCTGGTTCGGAAAGAATCAACGCTCAGGAACAAACTTTGCTATGCCTGTATCTGCACAAATGGGGCAGGGAGTAATATGAGTACTCCGACACAGTGACTAATAAAAATAAATAACAACTGAGAGCATTAAATCCCATGAAGACACAAATAATGCTATCTCAAGCAGTAAAATCAGTTAAGTAGTAAACCAGTAAGCAATAATCAAAAACCTGCCCCTCGGGTGCAATATCAAGCTCCTAGTATAGTATCAGCCCCGCGGGCTCAATATAAGTCACACAGTACAACATCAGCCCCACGGGCTCACTCTCAAATCACTTGGGTACCCGCGCTTACTGTGGGAGTGCAGACTCCGGAGGGGCTCCTACAGCCCAAGCGCTATATCATCATAAGCCCTGAAAGCCTGTACATATCAACATGAGGCTTAAAAGCCTTCTCACAAATCGCTCGAGGTCTGGAAGCCTCCTCGCATCTCACTCCAAGCCTGAAATCCTCCCCACATCACTCAATATATCCTCACATATAGCCCTCAGCCTCAATCAGTCCAAAAATAATCACAAGCCCCTCGGACATTAGTAAAATAATAATGATCAGCTCAAACACTAGTTAAAATATTAGTTAAAACTCAAGGTTGAGTAAAAATATAGCTGAGTTCATGAAACAGTGTAATTCAAATGGACTGAGTTTAAATAATATTTCAAAAAGTGAGAAAAATCAGTGATGATAGCTCACAAGAGTTCAAAGAGTCGGCAATAAGCCCCAAGTATGGCAATAAGCCCAAATCATAGTGAAAAACAACAAGTCATAGCCAAATACGCGGTAAAGTATCATCCGGACTGGACTAAGTCACAATCCCCAATAGTAAATGACCCTGCGCTCGTCGTTGAACGCGTGTCTCATCTCAACATAGCACCAAGTTGTGCAAATCCGGGGTTTCAAACCCTCAGGATATCATTTAAAATTATTACTCACCTCTAGCCGGCCAAAAGTCTAGCTCGCTATGACTTTTTCTCTCGAATCGACCTCCTCGTGCGTCGAATCTCATCAAAACCACAAGGAATACATCTCAATAGGCTAAGGGAACATAACCCAATCGAAAAGACTCGAAAAAAATCGAAAGTCACGAAATTGGCAAAACATGAGCCCCGGGTCCACTTCTCGAAAAATTAAAAAATTCATATCACCAGACTCTTTATCCCGCCACGAGTCTATACACATCAAATTTACCAAAATTCGAGCTCAAATGCTCCCTCAAACCTCAAATTTTCTTTCTCCTAAGTTGAAGCCCTAACCTCCATTTTTGACCCCTAATTTCTTGATTTTTCATCCTTAATTCATGTAATAATACATTAGATTTATGTTCTAGGCTCAGAATTTCTTTCCTCAATGAAGTCCCTTGATTCCCTCTCCAAAATCGCACAAAAACCTCCAAGTCCGAAGTAAAAATGTTGAGTTCTTTCAAAAATTTGCGAAGATGGAATTAAATATCACTGCCCAGGCTTTTTCGCTTCTGCGATAAATTTGTCGCTTCTGCGACTCCGCTTTTGCTGATTCTTTTCCGCTTCTGCAGTTCCTCCAATTTTGCCCAGGATCGCTTCTGCGGTCCACTACTCGCACAAGCGAGATCGCTTCTGCGGTCCATATGTCCGCTTCTGCGAAAACTTCCCAGGCTCCACCTTTCGCTTCTGCGACTTGACCTTCGCTTTTACGGAACCGCTTCTGTGGTCCATTTCCACAGAAGCAAAAACACTAGATACCAGACCTTTCAGCAGTCCTTAAACTCAAAATTTCATCCCGTTAGCCATCTGAAATCACCCCGAGGCCCCCGGGACCTCAACCAAAAGTACCAACACATCTTAAAACATTATTCAAACTTGCTCCAATAATCAAAACACCTCAACTAACACCAAAATCATCAAATTACATCGAATTCAAGCCTAAGTTCTTCAAAAACTTTCGAAACACGCATTCGATAAAAAACCCAATCAAATCACCTCCGAATAACCTGAAATTTTGTAAACACATCCAAAATCACCTATCGAAGCTACTGAAACTCTCGGAATTCCCTTCTGACCCTCGGATCAAAATCTCACCTATCAACCGGAATTCCCCAAAATACTAACTTCGCCAATTCAAGCCTAATTCTAAACCGCACCTCCAAAATAAATTCCGATTATGCTCCTAAGTCACAAATCATCCCCTATCCCCTGAAGCTAACCGAATCACCAAAAATTATGTCAAAGCCCTCTAACTCAGTATTCAACATCCGGTTGACTTTTCTAAAACAAACCTTCCTTAAAGAGACTAAGTGTCTCATTTCCATCCAGAATCAATCCAAATCAACTCATTCACCCAAGAGTCGTATAATAACACATAAGGAAGCAGAAAATGGGGAAAACGGGACGGTAACTCACGTGACGACGGGCCGGGTCGTCACGATTTTTCCCTTTTGTTATTTCCTATGAGTATTGAACAATACATATGCATGTGATCCCAAGAATAAGATGATACTTGGCGTTTAAATCATATATATGCTTGCAGTTTGCTTAAAATTCATTTATAAGAAAGTATTAGATTAAATATGATTATATCACATGATTGTACCTAATAACATAAAAATTAATCTCATTCATCGTATTCAAAGGCAACTATATGATTTAAATTTTATTGGTTCAATTTTTAAGGTTTTTAGTTTTAAAATTATTATATTTTTAAAGTTATTAGTTCAATTATAATATTCTTAATTATTACTCCTTTTGAAATGGTTTTCATTTTATCTATGTTTCTTCTTTCACTGTAGTTAAATTTTTGTAAAGTCTATTTCTATTCTTTATTTCACTGTAACTCAATAAAAGTGCAACAAATAAGATTTTACTAAATTATTATATATACTTTGCCTAGATTACCTAATCATTTAAAGATTAGCAGAATAATCTACTTGCTAATTAACGTTTTAGCTTTCTTTTCTTTTTTTCTTTCGTCACTATTTCTTGTTTTTAAAATAATTTTCCCCTCTTTTGGATCTTTTCTTCGGTTTCATATTTCACTTGAAAGTTTAGAAGTATTATATTTTTTTTTTGTCTTTTTCTTTTTGAAGAATTCATTTATAAAATAGTTAATGATTCATCTTGATTAGTGACTAAGCTACCCGATTTAGAAAGTGTCACGACCCAAAATTCACTATGGGTCGTGGTGGCGCCGGACATATCTGTCAGGCCAGCCAACTAAATTATCAATTAATTCCTCTTTTAATACTTTAGAAAATCTAAGGTTTTTCCTTCCATTTTCACAGATAAAAGTTCGCATCTTAAATTCAAATTTAAATAATAGTAATTAGAACAAATCCGTTAAAAACCATCCCAGAAACCCGGTGTCACAAGTGCATGAGCAACTACTAGCAATGATATAAATACAACACAACACCTGTCCGGAATAGAATGCACAGGAGGGAAATACAATTACTAGGAAGGGACTTTAAAAGCTGCGGGCCGCCTTGAATACTGCAACTGACCTAGTCCCCGAATCGTCCGTGCTGCTGCGCCTAGTAGACCGCTAAAGTATCATGTACCTGTGCAACAAAAGCACAGAAGTGTAGTATGAGTACGTAATCAACGTGTACTCAGTGAGTATCCCGCCTAATCCCAAAGGGGTAGAGACGAGATGGCCGACTTTGACACTCACTAGAGGTCCATTATCAATATTTTATAAGTGTGTGAATAATCGTGGAGTTATATAGAAGTTCAAGTTGTGAAGCCAGAAAACATGTAAACACCTCCAATAATAAATCAAGGGTTTCCAAGGTTTATTCTTTATTATTTTATCAGTTTATATCAAGCCACATAGGGCCAATTCCATATTTACAATTTTCAATTAATAGATAAGCATGTGAAAATCATGCAGAGGTCGACGGCTCGCCCCAACAGAAATGTAAATTGTGCAATGCCGAGGGTCGAGCGGCCCGTACCATAGATGCATCTATTCTCACCGAGGTGTTTGGACTGTTCAATAAATAAATACATATCCTGCTTGCGAATCATCCATGCGACGCAAGCACATATAAAATACATGCTCAAGTAGGAAATTAAGAATTTATCGAGGATAATCATCCAATATAGACAAATTTCTCTTTTTAACATTTTAGGGAAAATTAATATTAAATCTCCTTTTTAAATTCCTTTGCCAATTCATGGTGACTTAAGCAATTCAAACCATAAATGGGTTCACTATAATCAATGTATAATATGCTCTTTGGGTCCTAGATTAGCCGAACAATAGCATGATAGTAGCTACGCACGTACTCTCGTCACCTCGTGCATACGTAACCCCACAAATAGGAGCACATAATCATTTACTTCACCTATGGGGTAAATTCCCCCTCACAAGATTAGAAAGGAGACTCACCTCGCTCCGAAGACTCAAAATCAGCATTCTACATTCTTCCGAGGACTCCAATTGATGTACCACGCTCTGAGACTAGCCAATGGTTACGCAAATCCATTAATATATGCTCAAATATTCATTCAAAACTAATTTATAGCAATTCCTAACCCCGTTTGGAAAGTTGACCAAAACGCCCTCGGGCCCACGTGCCTGGAATCCGAAACCTTTTGAAAGATAAATTTTACCCATAACCCTAGGAACTCAAATATATTATTATCTCTTAATTCCATACTCAAATCCTGCCTAAAATCCACAATTATAATATTTCTAGGTTTCCCACCAAAATTCCAATTTTTATACTAATTTTCATACCTAAATCCATAGTATAGTCTTGTATTTAACTTGAAAATAAATAGGAGTGACTTACCTTAATATTGATGATGAAATCCCTCCTTGAAGCTCTAAAAAAATTGTCCCCAAGCCATGCAAAATGGGTGAAATGAACCAAAATCCTGATTTAAAACAAGCCCCTGCCTCCAGTCATTTCCGCTTTTGTGGAATTATAGCCACTTATGCGGCTCCACTTTTGCGGACATAAGGCCGCTTCTGCGGCTTCCCTGGCTTAGCCCCATTTCGCTGCGATCATATAACCGCATATGCGGTTCCATTTTTGCGGAGCCTTGACCACATCTGGGGTTTCCGCTCCTGCGATGCCCCTTCCGCAGATGCGGTTCCGCTTCTGCGGAAATTAGACTGCATCTGCGGTCTTCAAGCTTTGGACCAAAATCCGCATCTGCGGCTCCCCACTCGCTTCTGCGGTCAACCAACCGCAGAACCGAAAATACCAGCAACCAGATCTTTCAGCCCTCTTCAAAATTCCATTTTCGATCCGTTAACCACCAGGAATCGACCCGAGGCCCCCGGGAACCTAACCAGTTCCAAAACACATTACGGACTTGATCGAGTCTTCAAATCAGATCAAACAACACGAAAATAACGGATTACACTCCAATTCAATCTTTATGAACTTTAAAACTTCAAACTTCTATTTCTGATGTTTAAACCTATCAAATCACGTCCGATTGACCTCAAATTTTGCTCACAAGTCATATTTGACATTACGGACCTACTCTAACTTTCGGAATTAGATTCTGACCCCGATATCAAAAAGTCAACCTCCGGTCACACTTCTCAAAAATGTTCAAATTTCTATCTTTAGCCAAAGGGCTCCAAAACGACCTACAGACCTCCGATTTCACTTCCGATCGTGCCCCCAAAACTAGAATCACCATACGGAGCTATTCACAGTCTTGGAATCCCAAACAGACATCGATAACACTCAAATGCTCTTCAAGCCAAACTTATGAAATTTCTTCTAAAATGCTAACTTCCACAATATGCGCCAAAACGCTCCCGGGTTATCCAAAACCCGAACCAGGCATATGCCCAAGTCTATTATCATCATACGAACCTACTGGAACCTTCAGATCCTGATTCTGAGGTCGTTTACTCAAAATTTCAATCCTAGTTCATTCTTTCAACTTTAAGCTTCTGAAATGAAGTTGTTCATGGCCTCCGACTGCTGAACGGAGCGCTGGTAATCAAAACGACCGGTCGGGTCGTTACAGAAAGTGTATTATGCCACTTATTATTTGGTCTATTTTGACCCTTTTTTGTCACTGTGCGAGTTTAATAATAGATAATGTATTAGGCTACATGATGTGTGATGGATGTTAGATTTTACACATGATTATCGTGTTATATTAATACAATTATATAAATTATATAATTCATTTCTTTTTTCAAATTTACAGATGAAAGAAGTTATAATCTTGAATCAGATAAAGGATCCTTGCACATGCAACAATAATATCAATAAAAAAATTTATACTAGTAACTATTACGTATTTCTATCACAAATAACTATATTTTTTTTGCAGCTTTACACCATGAAATTGATTATGATATACTAACCATCCTAAAAAAAACTATGGCAATCAGTTTTCTATACAGCTTTTATAAATTACAACTTTCATTTATCAATTACTTCTTAATATATATACAACTATAAAATGAAAAGGCTACAATTTCTTAAAGGCAAGGCAGAAACTTCTAGGCATGAAGTATCCGCAACCTAGACGACGTTGATCATATTCTATTGTAAATTACATATTGTCAAAGTATAAATATGCAAGAAAATTACCAAGTTGAATATTTGGTATGACAATCATATTTACATAACTAATATTAGTTGTTCAAACGATATATAATCCTTTTACATTTAACCACTAATTATGTCGGAGCTTGTTTTTTCGTATCGCACACATTCTTTTATATTATTTGTAATATTTAAAAATATTTGTACTGGTTAGTATGAGATGTACGTGAAACACACGTGTCCAGAAATTAGTTAACTAATAAATATCAAAGTACTAAAATTATCACCAAAATATGAAGGGTTGGAAACAATATTAAGGAGGCCTAGACGTTATGATTTTCATAATTTTTGAAATTTTTCCCGCTACAACTCATATACTTTTGCCGAAATTTTTTTACTGATCCTGAGCACTTTAGGTGTCGTAATTCTCTTCCGAGCAACTACAATCATTTACTAAACATATTCTCCTAAACTAGGCTAGCTGACACTATCTTATCGTGCACTATGGCTATTTTAAGGCTGTGTTATTACTAAACCCACTTTTAAACCTACTGTATTGATTTCTCACATACGTTAGTGTAAAGACTTGACTGGTCGTTTTGAGCTTTGATCGCCAGTTCTCGGTCATGACTTGTCCCGTGTAATGTGTTATGACTAATGTAGGTCGTTGGTTTTTGTTTTCACAAAAATCGGTATGAATTTGAAAGAACAGTCTCAGTTGAAAGCTTTGAATTTAAAAGGTTTGACCAAGAGTTGACTTACTTGTATATGAGCTTGGATCAGAGCTTTTATGATTTAGTTAGCTCCGTTAGGTGATTTGTGACTTAGGAGCATGATTAGAATTGGTTTTAGAGGTCCTGTGAAGAATTAGGCTTGAATTGGAGAAGTTAGTATTTTGGCAATTTCTGGTTGACTGGTGAGATTTTGATCCGAGAGCCGGAATGGAATTCCAAGAGTTGCTGTAGCTTTGTTATATCATTTGGGATGTATGTGTAAAATTTCAGGTCATTCGGAGGTGATTTCATTGGATTTTTTCTCAAATGCGTGTTTTGGAAGTTTTAGCACAACTTAGGCTTGAAATCGATGTAATTTGATGGTTTTGGTATTGTTTGAGGTGTTTTGATGATTGCAACAAGTTTTAGTGATGTTTTAGGATGCGTTGGTGCTTTTGGTTGAGGTCCCGGGGACCTCGGGGTAATTTCGGATGGCTAACGGGAAGTTTGGAACTTGGAAAGGACAGCAGAAAATGCAGCAGCAGTGCAGGCCTAATTTGGCCTTCGCGTTTGCGTGCCTGGGGCTGCGTTCGTGTAGCAAGAATTTGGCGGGCCCAGCTTTTCTCTTTGCATTCGCGTTAGGGAGTTCACGTTCGCAGAGGGTGAGTTCTTGAGCTTCGCGTTCGCGGAGAGTTATTCACGTTCGCATATGAGGGTCTGGAGTTCAGTTTGTTTTGTTCATCGCATTCGCAGCCTAGGTGGTCGCGTTCGCATAGTTGAAGCTATGGAAGCATCGCGTTTGCAGGTGTTCAGACGTGTTCGCATAGGGTAATTTTGGCCAAGGGAATATTTGTGCATCGCGAACGCGAGAAGGCCCTCGCGTTCACGTAACAGGAAATCATAGTTGGGCAGAAGGGTTTTTTAAAATATTTCATCCGTGAGCCTAAGTTATTTTTCTACCATTGTTGAACATTTTGAGAGCTCCTTGGGAGAAATTGAAGAGGGATTCAAGAGGATTGATTGGAGGTAAATTTTGGGAACCAAAAACGTTATTTTATTATGAAATTAACCTGGAAATTCATGGAAGTTTAGTTAAAAATGGAAGAACTAGGGCTTGGGATTTTGAGATTTTAAATTGGGATTTGAAGGGTCATTTGAGGTCAGAATTTAGAGTTTTTGATATGTATGGACTCGTGGAGGATAAGGAACCCGTTGATGTGAAAATGTTTGAGTTTGGAGAAGTGGGCTCGAGGCTTGGGTTTTGTTATTTTTGGGATTTTTGATATTTTTGATTGATTTCGATTGGATTTTGTCCATTTAGCATATTGTGATGTATTCATTCTGGTTTTGGTCAGATTCGACATGCGAAGAGGCCGATTTGAGGGGAATAGACGTCGTGAGCTAGAGAATTCGCCAGTTCGAGGTGAGTAATGATTGTAAATGATATTCTGCGGGTTTGAAACCTCGTATTTGCACATCGTAGTGCAATATTGAGGTAACTTACACACCGGATAGCGAGCTTGGGGTAGAGCATCATTGGGGATTGTGACTTGGTCCATCCCGATTGATGAATTTACTGTATATTTGACTCAAATCTACTTGTTGCCATCATAATTTGGGCTGATTGCACATTTGGGGTTCGTGCCAGCTATTTGAACACTTTGGGGATTGTTGTTGATATTTTCTCATTGTTTTGATTTTATACTTGAACTCAGTCATGTATTTTCTACTATTTTTAAGACTCAGCCAAGTTTATTTTTCTTTAACACTTGAAATGATATTTCCAATAATATTTGGGCTGAGCATCATGTTTTAGTGTTGCCCTAGTGGCTTATGTAATTTTTGACTGAGTAAGGCCGAGGGTCTGTATTGTTAGGATACTTTTGGATTAGGCTGCACGCCGTAGCAGTGAGATACTCATTTGATATGAGGTCGAGGGCCTAGATTTGATACCACAAGATGTTTTGATATTGTGCTTGCGCCGTAAGGGGCCTCTCCTAGAGTCTGCACACCCCTAGTGAGCACCGTCGACGATAAATGGATCGAGCTGCACGCTGCAGTGATATATGGATCGGGCTGCACTCTGCAACGGTACTAGTACTGTTCTATGTGTTTTCTTTATTTCATTTGTCTGCCATTATCTGTTGTCTGTGCTACTTTATGCAATATCTACCTGATTGCCTAGCATTATTTGATGATTGAGTGTTGTGCCGGGGGGCGGATTTCAGTGCTTATCTGCACTATTTGTTTGCATTTTTTTGCGTGACTGCTAAAAAAGTCATTTTGAAAAGAGGTTTAAATTGAGCTAAGATGTTTCTCTAAAGATTTCACAGTTTTACTATTTTTCTCAAAAGGGTTTTGCACTGCTCTACAGCATGATGATTTGCTATACGTAATTTCTTACTGGTCAGTTGTTATTTACCTTTATTACTCACTGAGTTGGAGTACTCAATTTACACCCTGCACCTCGTTTGCAGATGCAGGTATTCATCTACCCGTTAGCAGGTTTTGGCTGATCAGAGGCAGAGTTATGGGAGTTAGCGAGGTGACTGCCATCGTTCGTAGCACGGTTTCTCTCTCTTTTCTTCATTATTTTGGTATTGTATATTTTAGACCTTGTAGTTGTATTTACAATCTAATTGATGCTCATGACTTGTGACACCCCGATTAGGACTGTATTTAGTTGTATTTTAGGTAATTAATATTATGAAATCATATTTAAACTGCTTATGAACTGTTTGAATGCTTAAAAGAGGTGTTCTGAAATGGTCCGGTTGGCCTTGTCTTCACGAGAGGCGCCATCACGACCAGAAGGGGTTTTGGGTCGTGACAAGTTGGTATCAGAGCCTAGGTTACTAGGTCTCACCAATCATGAGCAGCTTTAGTAGAGTCTCGCGGATCCATATGGAGACGTCTGTATTTATCCTCAAGAGTCTACGGAACCTTTAGGAAAAAAAAGCTTCACATTCATGAATTCTTATCGTGCATCCTTGATTCATCTTGAAAAGAAACTCTTGAAATTCCTTCCACACGTTCACATGCGTGCATGGGCGCTCAGTACCAGATGTTCCTTGATGGCTTGTGATTCCCCGACCGAGGGTCGAGATGTGATCTCTGTGAGCTGATGTTGGGCCAATCTGAAAGACTTGAGGCCGGATCTTTGCCTATGGCTTGAGCATCGAGGTACTGATTGTGTGAGCAAGTGTTTTGAACTTATATATTTGGTATTGTCCCTAATAGTGGGAATGACAGTTGGATAGCTATGTGATGAGTATGTTAGTACTGCGAGATGTATCTATATGACTTTGTAGTGATGAGGAAGTCTGCTGGATGATAGATAAACTATTAAGTGTTTGATTTCTATTGTGATTTGATGTGTAGCTCGATTTAAGGGCGCGTGAAGAATCTTTTTGTGTCTCCTAGTTGGGGAATGAAGTGCATTTTATGTTGCGATATGAGTTCAGACCCAGGAAGACTAAATGACAGTGTAATGTGTATGATGGTAGAAGGTATGCAGAAATGTTAGATTGAGGCGAAGTAGGTGGTGTGATCCTTATGTGTATGTTTGAAGATCTCATGTATAAGTGAAAAGTACGTGTTGAAATATGAAATTTTGGGTCGCTTAAGAGAGTAAGTTTAACTGTGGCAGGGATGAATGCGAGATTTGTTGAAATATGAAATTTGGAATGAAACTTGTTCTTGAAAAATTGCCTAAGGAGTATGGGTTTTGAAAGAATGGTGAAAAATTGTTCAAATTCGACTAAGAATAAAATTTGCTGGGCCTCAGATGTGGGATTTGCGAACTGGGGTTCTCAATTGCGAACCCCAACCAATTATGGAAAAAGAGATCTTTTGTTTGCATTTGCGAACTTAGAATGACCTGAAGGACTTCGCATTTGCCAAAGTCCAACCTTCGCATTTGCGATCCAAGGCAGGCCTGCGCTGGTTTCGCATTTGCAATCCAGCCTTCACATTTGCGAGTTCGCATTTGCGAACCAGGCATGCAATCCTATTCATACCAGCATATTTTTCTGCAACTTTTAAGTTCAAAATGTAACTCGACACCTATCCAAAACTAAAACGAGCCCTCGGGGCTCCAAATAAAATATACACACTACCTCAAGGGCATCCCATGGACTTATTCGTGCGATCAAATAACCAAAACAACATCATATGCATCGAATTGAGCCTCTAATTTCATGATTCCTTCCTAATTTTCATAAAACATCAAATTCCCTTTTAAAGTTCGAAACACATCAAACGACGTCCGTTTTTAGCCAACCTTTGCAGATCGCGCTTAAACCATACATAAGACTTGTACCGGGTGCCAGAACCAAAATACGGGCCCGATACCAATACGTTCTAATCAAATTTCATTTTCATTTTCCTTAAATATTTTTAGAAAACAATTTCACACAAAAATTATTTTCTCGGGCTTGGGACAACAGAATTTGATTTCGAGCATACGCCTAAGTCCCATATTTTCTTACGGACCCTCCGGGACAGTCAAATCACGGGTTCAGATCCTTTTACCCAAAATATTGGCCAAAGTCAAATTTATTCATTTTAAATATCAAGATTTAGCAATTTTCACAAAATTCATATTTGAGCTTTCCGGCTATGTGTCCGGATTACGCATGCAAATCGAGGCAATCCTAAATGAGATTTTTAAGGCCTCGAAAGCATAGAATGAATATAAAACATGTGATGACCCTTTGGGTCATCACAGGTTTGCTTGGTGGCACAGGGAAATTTAGAGTATCTATTGTGGAATGATTGGGCATTAAAGGTGTGCATGTGTTCGGATGGTAAAATTGGGATCTGACATGGTGATTCATGTGCTGTGTGGATATGGAGACGAAAGTTCCCATATACAGGCTATGATGTGGCTGTGGATCGTGTATATCGGTACTGTCTAGCAATTATCGAGATTTGGAGGCCCCAGTGGATCTTTTTTTGCTTGGTATGTTAGATTTTGGATACGATATTGTGGTATAGACTAGTTGTGTCAGTGTTGGGTTATTCTGGACTATTTCGCTATGGGCTATGCTAGAAATGCCACAGTTGAGTGGTGAGGTGCGTCAGATTATGTTCTAGCAGAGTGGTTTATATTTCAAAGACCTAGTAGTCGGCTGGGAAGGATTGGTTTTCTTAATTGGGCCTTCGTGATGGATGTCAATGCAGAGGTTTCTACCATTGATTCAGTTCCCGTGTTGAGGGACTTTTTAGATGCATTTTTTATGGTTGGGCATGTCGTCGGGCGAGGTTGTAGATTTTGGTATTGATTTGGTGCAGGGCACCATATCGTATGGCTCCAGTAGTAGCTGTAGTAGTGGAGGAGCAACTTCATGCTTCCTTGATGATGAGTTCGTTGGTAGGCCAATGTGGATGCGTGTTCTAGCTTGAGTCGGCTTGGTTGGCCCCGAATTGTATTGTTGAGGGATAGGTAGATTCGATTGTTGTTGATCTTGTTAGTGATCTAAGGAGATCTATGAGTTGCTTTTTTGTGTAGTGAGACATTATGATTTGTTGGTTATGGGCACATGTGGTGCGGTTATATTGGGAATTCATCGTGGAAGTCGAGCGGGAAGAGTAATTGGGTGTTGCTCAGTGAATGGAGTATCGGTTATGACCTACCTAGTTGTGTGGTATATGTTATTTGTTTCACCGTGGTTTTGATGATGTGCTTTGGTTCCAGATGCCAAATGTTGCATGGTTGTCGCCGTCGAGCATAGTGACTTAAGGTGTTTTAGGTGGAGCAGTGTTTAGATAGGATTGTGCATTGTCGCGAAGCTATGTGGAGATATGATCTTGCGGGATATATTCATGTGTTCTATTCTATGATGTGAGATGGATTCCCAGCATTGTGTTGCAGTGGTATTGGTGAGATTGAGGTACAACTCCTTCAATTAAGTCATTTTCATAATTTGCGTATGTTCGGACTGTTGCTTATTGGTGCGCGTAGTTATGCAAGTTGTGTCTTAGGCCCATATTGATGTGTCATGTCACAAGGGTGGTGTGTTTGGTTTGAAGAGATTTTTGGGATCATTAATGAATATAAACAGATTCGATTTCAGCATGTTTGATGGGTAAATTGAGGTTCGGTTTAAACATTTGCTAGGGTATTTGCCAGAGGAGAAATGGCCTCATAAATGGTGGATCTGAGAAATGGTTATGGTTTATTGCGTGTTTCATTTATCATTGGCAGTATATGAAAGTGTTGGAATGAGACTTTATCTAATAAGAGGTTTTCTATCGGTATTTGGTTGTTGTGGGTAGCTGCTATGAATGGAAGTTATCACTGCATGTGTTGGGTTATGAGGTATATCATATAATTTCACCTGATGTTGCATGAATGGGCTATTACAATTGGTTCAGGACTATTCAGGGTATAGGTGTGAGGTTTTGATTGTAATGATGGTTTTCAGAAGTGAAAGTGTGGTTCTATGGTTTATCGACTAGGATGGATTGTGAAATTTAAGCTATGTGTGTTATCGTACCTATGTGAGATAGGATGGCATGGGATCACCCTGGGGTATATGCATGGTAAGGTTATTCAGCTAGTGTTTGGCTTTTCGAACAACTCTGGGTATGTTCGAGGAAGAAAATGTGTTTAAGTGGGGAAGGATGTAACGACTCGATCGGTCATTTTGAGCTTTTGCGCTTTGATCGCCAGTTCCCGGGCATAACTTGGCCCGTGTAATATGTTATGACTAATATAGATCGTTGGTTTTGATTTTCACGAAAATCGGTATTCATTTGAAAGAAAATTCTTAGTTGAAAACATTGAATTTGAAAGGTTTGACCAAGAGTTGACTTATTTGTATATGAGCATAGGTAGAGTTATAGGAGTTATCAAGGTGACTGCCAGCATTCGCAGCACCGTTTCTCTCTCTTTTGTAAATTATTCTGGTGTTGTATATTTTAGACCTTGTAGTTAGATTTACACTCTAATAGATGCTCGTGACTTGTGACACCTCTATTAGGGCTATGTTGGGTTGTATTTCCACTAATTAATATCATGAAATCATATTTAAACTGCTTATGAACTGTCTAACAACTTAAAAGAAGTGTTCTGAAATGGTCTGGCTGGCCTTGTCTTCACAAGAGGCGCCATATATACCCGGTCGTAATAGCGCCTCTCGTGAAGACAAGGCCATCCAACTAACTCAATTCGTTTCTTTAACACTTACTAAACATAAATAGATGGAAAATGCAACTTAAAGAACATTAATTATCAACATTACAGCCTAACTCAGCCCAACCGGGGTGTCACAAGTCACGAGCATCTAGGAGGGTCTTTGTTACAATTTCAAAGTCTATAATACATAAAATAAAGAAAAAATCTGGAAAAATCAAGAAGAAGAAGAAACTCGATGCCGCGAACGCCGGTGGTCACCTTGCTTAGCTACGATAGCAATACCTTCAATCCGCTACTAACCCGCTAAAGGATGAACAATACCTGCAACTGCACGCGAGGTGCATGGAGTAAAGTGAGTACTTCCAACTCAGTGGTAATAAAAGCAAATAATATCTGAGTGATAAGAAAACACGTATGAGCACTCCAAGATGCTATAAAAGACTGTTCAACTCTTTGAGAAAAATAGTAAAATCGTAACACCGAGAAAATCCTTTAGAAAATCTCAATCTCAGATAAAATCTCTTTTGAAAACATGC
This sequence comes from Nicotiana glauca, assembly GCA_026770625.1. Classification (NCBI taxonomy): domain Eukaryota; kingdom Viridiplantae; phylum Streptophyta; class Magnoliopsida; order Solanales; family Solanaceae; genus Nicotiana; species Nicotiana glauca. The sequence continues at coordinate 31,802 of MU733278.1, forward strand.
CTTTTCAACAGTTGTGAAAAATAATTTCAAAAAATAGGAAATAATCAAAAATCTGCCCCTCGGGCTCAGTATCAATCGCTCAGAACAGTATCAGCCCCTCGGGCTCAACTCAAATCAGTACCAAGTATAACATCAGCCTCTCGGGCTCAGCACTCCTTAACATGTAACACCAGGGTATCTGGTTAGCAAGGCAAGTAATAGCATATATGCCAATGATATATGAGTGCTAAAAATCATGCCACGTAGTACAAACAGGAATGAATGCATGAATGCAATGCAATGCACATGACCGTTGCGGCATGCAGCCCGATCCATTTGGGTACCCTGCGCTCACCGGGGGTGTGTACAGACTCCGGAGGGGCTCCTACAGCCCAAACGCTATAATACTGCGGCGTGCGGTCCGATCCACATATTATATCACTACAGCGTGCAGTTCGATCCATATAATATACTACTGCGGCGTGCAGTCCGATCCATATAATATGCTACTGCGGCGTGCAGTCCGATCCATATAATATGCTACTGCGGCGTGCAGTCCGATCCATATAATATGCTACTACGGCGTGCAGTCCAATCCATATAATATGCTACTATGGTGTGCACTCCGATCCATGCATGTATATGTATACACGCCGCCCGATCCATATCTCAGTCCAAAAATGCACATAAGCCCCTTGGGCAATAGTAAAATAGCAGTTCTCAGCTCAAAACGTCAGAAAAATATCATTTAAGTTTTCAAATCTTA
>MU733278.1:33247-70080 GCA_026770625.1 Nicotiana glauca
CACGAGTCCATACATACCAAGAACTCCCAAATCCGAGCTTAAATGACCTATCGAATTCCAATTTGAAATATTAAAACTCAAGCCCTAGCTTAACCCCTTTTTCAATGGATTTCCACCAATTTCCATGTAAATTCTACCATAAACTTGAATAATTAGGCCAAGGAACTTACCTCCATTCGATTCTCAGTCAAAACCCTCTAACTTTCTTGCCCAAAGCTATCCAAGATGCTCAACAATGGGGGAAAATAACCCCCATGTCGCGGATGAAATGCCATTTTAAAACCCTTCTACCCAGGCCGATTTTCGCTTCTGCGGTCCCGCTTCCGCTTATGCGGGACCGCTTCTGGGGCAAAATTTCCGCTTTTGCGGTCTTCATTAACCTCCCAAAAATCCTCTTCTGCGGTTAGGAGACCACACCTGCGGCTCCCGCTTCTACACAAAAGGACCGCTTCTGCGGTCAAATTCAAAAATCATCAGGACCGCTTCTGCGATCAAAACCCGCTCCTGCGATGTTCGCTTTTGCGGATTGCCTTCTGGTTCTACGGAAGTTTCCCAGCCCCATCCAGGACCGCTTCAGTGACCCCATAGTCGCATCTGCGGAACCGCTTATGCGGTCCGTTTTCCGCAGATGCGGAAACAATAGAACCAGCAAATCCAAACCTGAAGCCAAACTCAAAATTCTCCGTTTAACCACCCGAAATCACTCCGAGGCTCTCGGGACCTCAACCAAAGGCACAAACATGATCTATTCCCTTATTCAAACTTGCTCGAATCATCAAAACGCCATCGTTAACATCAAAATCCTCAATTTTCATCAAATCAAAGCCTAAGTTCTTCAAGAACATCCGAAATGCATTTCTGATCAAATACCCAACCAAACGATGTCCGAATGACCTAAAAATTTGCAGACATATCCAAAATCACCTAACGGAGCTACTACAACTCTCAGAATTCCATTCCAACCCTCAGATCAAAATCTTACCTATCAACCGGAATTCGCCAAAATTCAAACTTCGCCAATTCAAGCCTAATTCTACACCGAGCCTCCAAAATCAATTCCGATCGCACTCCTAAGTCGCAAATGACCTCCCGGAGCTAACCAAATCACCAGAATTCACAGCCGAGCCTTCTAACTATATAGTCAACTTCTGGTTGACTTTTCTAAAACAAGCTTCCTTCAAAGAGACTATGTGTCTCATTTCCAACTAAAACCAATTTAATTCTATCCGATCAATTCAAATACTGATATTGAAATATGGAACAACATGATATGGGAGAAACGGGGTGGTAACTCATGTGACAATGGGCCGGGTCATCACAATATATATATATACACACACACACACACACACACACACACACACACACACACACACACTAAATGTATTATATATACTAAGTGCATTATATATAGTAAGTGCATTATATATATTAAGTGTAATGATCAGACTGGTCGTTTTGAGCCCCAGTGCTCCGTTCAGCAGTCTGAGGCCATGAACAACTTCATTTCAAGTATTGTGACTTGTACGCATGGTCGGAATTGAAATTCAGAAAGATCGGAGTTAAATTTAGATGAAAATTCTTATTTGAGAAGCTTAAAGTTGAAAGAATGAACTAGGATGGGAATTTGGAGTAAAAAACCTTGGAATCAGGATCTGAAGGTTCCAACAGATTCGTATGATGATTTCAGACTTAGGCATATGCCCGGTTTGGGTTTTGGATAACACGGAAGCGTTTTGGCGCTCATTGTGGAAGTTAGCATTTTAAAAGGGAATTTTTAAGTTTGGATTGGAGTGCATTTCAATATTATCAATGTCCGTTGGGATTCAGAGTCTTGGAATAGCTCTGTATGGTGATTCTGGAGTTGGGAGCACGATCGGAAGTGAATTCAGAGATCCGTAGGTCCTTTTGGAGCAATTTGGCAAAAGTTAGAATTTGAAGATTTTTGAGAAGTTTGACCAGAGGTTGACTTTTTGATATCGGGGTCGAAATCCAATTCCGAAAGTTGGAGTAGGTCCATAATGTCAAATATGACTTGTGTGCAAAATTTGAGGTCAATCGGACGTGATTTGATAGGTTTAAACATCGGAAATAGGAGTTGGAAAGTTTAAAGTTCATAAAGATTGAATTAGAGTGTAATACGTGATTTTCGTGTTGTTTGGTGTGATTTAAGGCCTCGAGCAAGTCCATGGTGTGTTTTGGGAATGCTTGTTGTGATTGGTTGGTGTCCCGGGGTCTAGGGTGGATTCCGGGTAGTTAACGGATCAAAAAATGGATTTTGAGAAAGGCTGAGTTGGTGGTTGCTGGTATTTCCGCTTCTACGAAAAAGGGGATCGGAGAAGCGGCCCCACAGAAGCGGTAAAAGGAGCTGCAAAAGCGGTTTTGATCGAGGGTTCATGGACCACAGATGCGGTCAAGGTTCCGCAGAAGCGGGACCACATCTGCGGAGGTGGACGTCGCAGAAGCGAAAGGAGGGGCGGCCAGGGCTGATCGCAAAAGCGGCCAATATCCGCAAAAGCGGAACCGCATGTGCGGTGGGCCGTCCACAAAATGATTATGTGCTCCTATTTGTGGGGGCTACGTACGCACGAGGTGACGAGAGTCCGTGCATAGCTACTATTATGCTATTGTCCGGGTAGTCTAGGACCCAAGAGCATGTTATATCTGAATTAACTGTGAACCCATTGATATCTTGAAATGCTTAAATCATATTAAATTAATAAACGGATTATTAAAAAAGTCTTAAGCTTTGTTTTCTCAAATTATTAAAGAGAATTGGCTTTTCTTGGATATTTGCTTCATGTTGACTTCTTAACTGATTGTCTGTCTGCGTATGTTTATTTTGGAATGGGCCGAACACCTCGGCAGATTAATAGATGCATCTATAGGCGTGTCGTCGACCCTTGGCAAGTGCTTATTTATTTCTGTTGGATCGGGTCGTCGCCTCGGTATGATTTGCGCATGCTTGTGTTGCTACCTGGACTTATTTAAGTCGTTATATGCCTCATTCTTGCACGAGATCATCTTGTTAATAATGAAAAGGAATCTTGGAAAATTTCCTATGAAATAATTATGTATTTACTTGTTTCATCTATCCGGATAAAAATCATGTTAGAAAATAAATCCACTGTTTGACATGTATATTGAGAATAAATAATCATTGGACCATTAGAGTGTGTCAAAGTTGACCATCTCGTCTCTACCCCTTCAGGATTAGGCGGGAAACTCACTGAGTACACGTTGATTACGTACTTTTACTACACTTCTGTGTATTTTTGTGGCATAGGTATATATACCTCTAGCAGCCTATTGGGCGTAGCAGCATAGATGATGCTGGGACTAGGTGAGCTGCATCATTTGAAGCGACCGCAGCTAGAATAGTTCCTTCCAACGTACTGTATTTACTTTCCATCCACTATATTCCGGGCGGATGTTGTATTTTATTTCTCTTATCAGTAGTCGCTCCTGTACTTTTGACACCAGGTTTCTGGGATGGTGTACAATTGATTTGTATTAATCGTTATTATTTAAATTTGAATTCAAGTAGTGAACTTTTATTTATAAAAATGAAAGGAAAAACCTTAGATTTTCAAAAGTATAAAAAAAGGAATTAATTGATAAGTTAGTTGGCTAGCTTAACAGAGGTGTTCGGCGCCATCACGACCCTTAGTGGATTTTGGGTCGTGACATTAAGTGTATAGTATATATATGTAGATGTAGTATAGTGTATTATATATACTAAGTATATTGTATATACTAAGTGTATAGTATATATGAATGTCGATATAGTATAATCTATTATATATACAGTCACGACCCAAACCCGGACTCGGTCGTGATGGCGCCTCTCGTGGGGACAAGGCCAGCCAACTAAACCCAATTCGTCTTTTCCAAAATAGTTAAACATAAATAAATAGCTTAAATATGACTTAGAACCAAAATACAACCCAACACAGCTCTAATCGGGGTGTCACAAGTCACGAGCATCTATCAGAATGTAAATCCACTACAAAGTCTAAAGTATAAAAAATCGGAATAATGAACAAAAGAGAGGAAAATGGTGCTGCGAACGCCAGCAGTCGCCTCCTTAACTCATATAACTCCACCTCTAATCAGCCAAAACCTGCTACTGGTTGAATAGATACCTGCATCGGCAAACGAGGTGCCGGGAGTAAAGTAAGTACTCCAACTCAGTGAGTAATAAAGGTAAATAACAACTGAGCGGTAAAAAATCACATATGGCAAATCATCATGCTATATAGTAGCAGTGTAAACACTTTTTAGAAAACAGTGAAGCTATGAACTCTTTAGAAAAATATTTTAACTCAGTTTAAGCCTCTTTTGAAATGTCCTTTTTCAGCGGTTACACAAACGAATGCAAACCAAATAGTGCAGATAAGCACAGAATTTCCATCCCGCGGGCACAACACTCAGTTATGAAGAAATGCCAGAGTATCAGGTGTATATTGCAAGAAGTATCACAAAGCAATCGATAATAGCAGATAAATAAGATAATGCAAACACATCAAATAGTACCGATACCGCTGCGGTGTGCAGCCCGCTCCACATATCGCTGCAGCATGCAGCCCGATCCATTTATTGTCGATGGCACTCACTGGGGGTGTGCAGACTTCAGGAGGGGCCCCTTACTGCCCAAGAACAATATCAAGCCATCTCGTGGCATCAAATTTAGGCACTCGGCCTCATATCAAATCAGTAACTCACTGCTGCGGCGTCCAGCCCGATCCAAAAGTACCCTCACAGTACAAGCCCTTGGCCTTACTCAGTCAAAATCACGAAAGCCACTAAGGCAACAGTAAAACATGATGCTCAGCCCAAATACTCTTATAAATATCATTTCACGTGTTAAATTAAAATAAACTTGTTTGGGTCTTAAAAACAGTGGAAAATACATGACTGAGTTCAAGTATAAAATCAAAACAGTGAGGAAATATCAACAACAATCCCCGAAGGGTTCAAATAGCTGGCACGAAGTCCAAATATGGCAATAAGCCCAAATTATGATGATGACAAGTAAATTTCAGTCAAATACGCAGTAAATTCATTAATCGGGACGGACCAATTAACAATCTCCAACGGTGCTCTACCCCATGCTCGCTATCCGGCCTACAAGTCACCTTAATATAGTACTACGATGTGCAATTATGGGGATTCAAACCCTCAAAATATCAATTAGTGATTACTCACCTTGAACCGACGAATTCTCTAGCTCGAAATTCCTTTGCCCCTCAAACCGGCCTCCACGTGCGATGAATCTATCCAAAATTAGAGCAAATACATCACAATATGCCAATGGGACAATACCCAATCAAAAATAATCGAAAAATAGCAAAAATCTCGAAAAATAGCAAAACCCGAGCCCCGAGTCCACTTCTTGATACTTAGAAATTCTTATACCAACAGGTTCGTTATCTCGTCATGAGTCTATGCATATAAAGAACACCAAAATCCGAGTCCAAATGACCCCTCAAATCCCAATTTGAAATATCAAAACTCAAGCCCTAGTTTCTTCCCATTTTAGCTATGTTTCCCTGAATTCCAAGGTTTATTTCACATAATAATCACCTTTTTCGTTCATAGAACTTACCTCCAATTAATCCTCTTCAAATCCCTCTTCAATTTCTCCCAAATAGCTCTCAAGGTGCTAAAAATAGTGGAAAAATACCTTAACTCGCGGAACAAAATGAAACCTTAAAACCCTTTTCTGTCCAGATCTTTTCGCATCCGCGATCACTACACCGCATCTGCGATTTTCACTTATACGAAATTTCCTCCGCATCTGTAGAGCTTTCACTGTTGCCCAGGACCGCTTCTGCGGTCAACTATCCATTTTTGCGGAAACTCCTCTACGACCAACGTCCGCTTTTGCGAAGCCTTTACCGTATCTGCGATATTGCAGATGCGGCTTTCCCATCCGAATATGCGGAATTCAGTCTCCCTAGCACCTCTGGCACCAACGACCCCCTTTTCATATCTACGGGACCGCATCTGCTGTCCCTTTTCCGCAGATGTGGAAATACCAGAACTAGCAAATCTCAGCAATAAAACAAATCCACAATTCATCCCGGTAGCCATTCGAAATCACCCCGAGGCCCTCTGGACCTCCACCAAAAGTGAAAATCTATCCTAAAACATCATTCAAACTTGCTCCAATCATCAAAACATTTCCACCAACACCAAAACCATCAAATTACATCGGATTCAAGCCTAAGTTCTTCTAAAACTTCGAAAACACGCATTTGATCAAAAACCCGACCAAAACACCTCCGAATGACCTGAAATTTCGCACACACATGACAAATCACCTAATAAAGCTACACTGACTCTCAGAATTCCATTTCGACCCTCGGATCAAAATCTCACCTATCAACCAATTTTCGCTAAATACTAACTTCGCTAATTCAAGACTAATTCTACACCGGACTTTCAAAATCACTTCCGATCGTATCCCTAAATCACAAATCATCCCCTAAAGCTAACCAAATCCTCGGAATCCATAACCAAGCCCTCAATTACATAAGCCAACATCTGGTTGACTTTTCCAAAATAAGCCTTCCTTAAAGACACTAAGTGTCTCATTTCCTTCTAAAACCAATCCAAATCAACTCGTTCACACAAGACTCTTATAATGAAGCATAAAAAAGCAGAAAATGGGGGAAACGAAGCGGTAACCCATGAGACGATGGGTCGGGTTGTCACATGTAATAAGTGTATTATATATACTAAGTGTATAGTATATATATATAGATATAGAATAATATATTATATATACTAAGTGTATTATATATATACTAAGTGTATAGTATATAAGTAGAGATATATATAGTAAGTGTATAGTATGTATATGTAGATATAGTATAGTGTATTATATATACTAAGTGTATAGTATATATAGGTAGATATAGTATAGTCTATAATATATACTATACTATAATCTACCACCCGAGTTGTGCATGACTAGTCCATATATATTCTTAAATTGTATTATCCCCGGGCCAAGTAATCCAAAAAGTTTGGTTGATGTATATTTGCAATCTTTGATTGATGAGCTAAAATAATTGTGGTACGATGGTGTTGAAACATATGATATATCAACCAAGAAGAAGTTCATTTTGTGTGCTAATTTAATGTGGACAATTAACAATTTTTTTATGTATGGAATGTTGTCTGGGTGGATGACTGCTGGGAAGCTAGCTTGTCCTTACTACATGGAAAATAGTAAAGTGTTCACTTTGAAATATGGCCGAAAGCAATCATGGTTTGATTGTTATCGTCAATTCTTGCCTCCTGATCATGAGTTTAAAAGGTTGAAAAATGCATTCAAAAAGAATAAAATGGAATACAATTTCCCACCTCCGGTACTTTCAGGTGAGGAAATTTGGGAGAGGGTCCAGAACTTCAGTAAAGTTACTGAAGCTCCACCTTATAGATTCTCCGGATACGATGTTACTTATAATTGGATGAAACAGAGTATAATTTGGGAGTTGCCGTATTGGAAGGATAATATTCTCTGTCACAACCTTGATATCATGCATATGAGAAGAACTATTTTGACAATTTGTTCGACACAGTGATAGATGTTAAAGGTAAGACAAAGGATAACCCGAAGGCTAGAATGGACTTACAAGAATATTATAGGCAACCTGAATCATACTTGCAGATAGCAAACAATGGTAAGGCGTTCAAGTCCAAAGCAAGTTACACATTCATTTGTGAGGAAAGACGGCAAATTTGAGATTGGGTAGCGAAATTGAAGATACATGAGGGTTATGCGTCGAATTTTGGGGAAAAAGTAGATATGGAGGTAGGGAACTTGAGCCATTTGAAAAGTCATGACTGTCATGTTTTCATGGAGACCTTAGTGCCAATTGCATTTTGTGGTTTGCCTGAAAGAATCTGGAAACCCATCACAGAGATTAGTTTGTTTTCAAAGACTTGTGTTCCACATTAAGGGAAGAAAACCTACACCAGATGGATCAGAACATTCGTGCAACTTCTACTAATATGGAGAAGATATTTCCATGTGGGTTTTTTGATGTGATGAAATACCTTCCAATCCACCTTATACACGAGGCATGACTTAGAGGGCATGTTCAATGGAGATGGATGTATCCTTTTGAGAGGTAATATTTTAAGTTTGATGTAATTTTCTGTTTTAAACAAATGTTCTTGGGTAACCTGAAATTACGTAGGACAATTGGCAAATGCAAATACCTCGTTAAGTAGAGATTGAAGGATCTATATGCAAAGCTTATCTTGCGAAGGAAACTACTCATTTTTGTTCTTATTATTTTTAAATTAATGTGCCATGTGCTAGAAATAGGCCCAACAAGCACACGCTCGACCTTAGGAATAATCCATTATCGCCTATGTCCATATTGAATCAACTAGGCCGGTGTTCTAAGGTTGTTAGAAAGAGAAGTTTGAGTGATATGGAGTTCGTCCGCTGCACTTCACGTGTTGCTAAATTGTCCCGAAGTTGTACCATATCTCAATTAAGTATTGATTTAGTAGTTATCAAAATATAAAAATTACTGTGATTACATCTCAATGCAACTACTAAAAATATTTCATGTGTCACAGTCACTTTGTGGGTCAATTTGGCCATGATGCTGTATATACGAGATTTGATATGTGGTTCAAATAGTTTCTAAGTTTCTCATTAAAATATTCTAACACTATATAGGTAAACAATGTTTGGAAGTTATGCTAATTTATGATTTTTTTTAACAACATGTAGGTAAATGATCCAAATAATGGTATAAATCAATTTTTGAAAGATGTATCTTGGGGACCTGGGGTTGAGGTCACAACAATGTCTAAGTACGTTGTGAATAGTTATAAATTTCATACAGAGGATTGCTCTAAAAATAAAAATAGCAACAACGGCGGGATGTGGGTTCAAGGTGGTGATGGCAACCAAGATGGAGATATTAATTATTATGGTGGGCTCAAAGAAATAATAGAACTAGAATATACAGGTTGGCCATTTAAGAAATTGATAATCTTTAGATGCAAGTGGTTTGACCCACATCCAACAAGAGGTACAAGAGTACACAATCAATACAATATAATTGAGGTTAATCATACGAGGGAGTATGATCGCTATAATCCTTTCACAATTGCACATAATGTTAGGCAAGCGCATTATGCTCTTTATCCACTGTGGCGGAATAATTCCCATTGGTGGGTTGTAATAAAAACTAAGATTGTGGGTAGGGTAGAAGTCAAGAATGTGTTAGATGTTGCATATCAAAACGATATCTCCATTGTTCACCAAATAGTGGACGAAGTTTTGGAAAATGATTTGGAACATACTGAACACATATTGGAAGAAGTTGATATAAATGAAGTAAGAATTATAGAAAACGAGGAAGAAGAATCAACTGATGAAGCTCAAACTAGTGAGGAAGAAGAATTCTCGGACGAGGAACTATATGTCAATGAGCTTTAAAAAGTTAGTTTATTTAATAACTCTCATTTAAAGCTAGTTTCTTTATATGTTTCAGTCTAAATATGTATTATATTAGGTAGATGACAGGCAAGGGTCGAGGTAACAATGATCCTACTGGTTCTCGGGATCGAAAAAAGGCTGGGAAACCAAAGAGGAGGGTAGAAGATACTACTCAACCTTTTCTTGCCTCTTCACATATGCCTGTGCCTATGCCTATGTCTGGGACTCCACCCCAGGGCTATTATGAGCTGCCACAGCATCACCAGCCCTACACCTTCATGCAGATGCTAGGTGTTTCTTCATAGGGCCATACGACTTTACGTCGGACATACAGTCCAGCAGTCTCACTACCATATGTATCACATCCAGGGCTCGCAGCCATCTTCATCTGGGACTCCATCTATTGTAGGCCTTTTCCTGTGAGATACTAGCTCTGACCCCCCTACACCTTCCACACATGCCTCCGATATACATGATTCAGACGGTGATGCTGATGATAACGAGGAGTTGCATTATAATGAATATGGCAGGATCATCATAGTCCCTGAGGATGATGCGTAAAATTTATTTTTTATTTTTACTTTTATTGTTTTGTAACTTTTTTTTAATTAAATTATAGGTTCATCCCTAGTAATATTACTACAAGGATAATCACCAAAGCCACCAGAAAGCTTTATGATGGTCCTTATTCGACATGGAGTTAATTCCCATTCTTGCTGAATGAGCAAATCCTCAATCAATTTAAGGTATAAATGTTATTTTAAGCAATATAATTATTTATATTTATAATATTTCCATCTAAATATGTATTATAGAATATAGCTTAGCTTATATATATTGAATTTAGCTAATATTATATCGAATTTAGCTTATATATATCGAATATAGCTTTTATATATATTCGATAAAAACTTAGTGCGTTAATACATAATTAATCAAAAGTTAAGTGCATTAATACTTAGCTTTTATTATCTAATACACTAATAATTATTGAATAGCGTGTGTATATATACATAAGTCCGAGGGGCGCGACCGCCGCTCAACCGAGTAAACCCAACTGAGCAAGCCTGGAAGGTTCCATACATACTACCCAACCCGGATGGTCTTCGTTAATCAAATTCTATCAACATATAATTAACGATTTCCATTTCAGTTTCATTAGCAACATCATTTAGCCACTTTACGGGTATTACAAGTTATAGACTTATGTACATCAATATTTATATTTTAATTTCCAATACCCGACGCTACCCACAACCTGTCTACGGAGACTCTACATATAACTGGATAATAATACAGAACTGCCGGCAACAAGGCTCCGGGTATACCTTATACAAATACAAAAGAAAATAAGACTCCGCGAAGAACAGCGGCATAAGCCACGCAGGGCCCCGAGGAGAAGGGGCTCACCAATATAGCTGATGGAAAATGGAGGAGGTGCTACTGACGGTGGACTGGAGTGCCTGCTACAGAACCACCTACAATCATAACACGAATGTAGCGCCGCCAGCAAAAGGGACGTCAGTACATTTGAATTGTACTGGTATGTATAACTAAACACCATTTTATTAGAAAGAACTATCAANGTTCTCAATTACCACCACCATCTCAAGAGGAGTCCGATCACGACCCGATCGGCTAGGTCACCTCATTGGAGGCATTACTCTCAATCACTATTTCATTTCCCTTATCCGAAATCCAATATCAGCACATTACCACCATGTGTGCGGCATGGTGTCCGATCACGACCCGATCGGCTAGGTCACCTCATTGGAGGCATTACTCAATTCTCATCAGTCAACACCTTCAAATCTTTATCCACACATATCATAACAATTCCTGGGGCACTCATGGCCACCATCATCACATCATTTCCCTTTTCAATATTCATTTTACAAGTTGTGATCATAGACACACATTTCAAGGATAATTCAAGTTGCAAATCACAAGCAAGTAAGCACATAACTAACATGAGCAGTTCTTTGTGTCAATGTTGGCTTATAGCCCAAGTAATTCAACACATAACTGTACTTTTCATCATTCTCTAATTATCAAGATTGGCACGTTATCCACATTGAGGCACAACAAATAATTATATTTTTCATCATTCTCTAATTACCAAGATTGGCACGTCATCCACATTGAGGCACATCTTTCACGAATATGCATAGATATATGTAAATCAACTAATTTCGCAATGAAAATCAATACACTAGCCAATTCAACTCTTACCACACGTTCGTAAGCACCAACGGAGCTCGATTTCTAATAAAAGGGGGTTTTAGCCATACATACCTGAATAAAGCTTTTCCTTACTCTTTTACACATTTCTGGAACTCTTAGCGCTTCGATCTATGGAGAAAGAATTTCAAATTAAATTGAGAATTAGAGATGAAACTGAAGTTCTAGCTTGGTTCGAACATATCATCAAACACTAAAGGTGCACTATGACCTTAGGCCCCCTTTTTGTGAGGAATTTCTATCATTTTGTACCCCTAATTGCCTCCTTTTTAATTTTACTACTTTCTAATACTCTATGGTGGCATGCATGCAACAGATTCACTCTCATACCCATGAATTACTTCCCTAATGACCCTATATGACTAAGTATACAAATATGAGCTGAGGTGATGGAGCCTTACCTCTTGGGATGAAGATTCAGGAACCTTCACTTGATTTTCTTCAATGATTTAGCCCAATCTTATGAAATAAATTGATAGGAGACTTTCCCTCTCTGAGAACCCTCTTCCTCTCTCTAGGAATGCTCAGAAGAATGTTTAAAATGAGCTAGAACACCAGTTATATCGATATGGAAGTCGGGTTAAAAATTAGAAAATTGGAGCCCCGAGTCAACTATGCGGTCGCATTTGCGATCGCAGAGTAACATGCGGTCCGCATAATGGACCGCAGAATTCTCCCCAAAAACTAAACATTCTGACTCGATCTGCGGTAATAATGCGGTCCGCATTCATGTTCTGCAGTCGTAAAGTGCACCGCAGAACTGACCCTCGCACAAGTCAAAGGAAAAATATGTGACGACTATGCGGTCCGCATTTCTATTATGCGACCGCATTTTGACTGCATTTCTGACTTCAATTTTAACCAACATTCTGCCTCACTCTGCGGCAGATATGCGGTCCGCATTTCAATTATGCGACTGCATTTTGGACCGCATTTCTTGCATTTTTTTCTGGAAACTTATTCTTGACTTTTTAATGCATTATTCTATCCAAAAAGGTCCACGCCACGGCAAGCAAGCTCGCCGCGAAGCATATTTACTAGTTTCTAACACACGATCCTAACTTGACACCACGGGATCCGGGTTTTTTAGTAGGGATTTCACGGGGCCTTACAATATAATAAAAGCTAAGTATAATATATTGAATACAGCTTTTATTATATTTCAATCTAAATATGATATTCCATATAATACTTAACTTTTGAAATATAGAGCAAGTGTGTATAAAACAACACTATAGCACGGATCTGGCTACAAATTTTCATCTCAATGCTCGAAAGCGGTTGTCTCATTGTGTCTCCAAAGCTAGAAAGTTGAACCAGAAGCCTGGCTGGTTGCTTCAGAATTTATGGCTTACCACGGAGTTCTTAAAAAAGAGAAAAGAAGGAAGGAAATCTCGGGCATCTGAGAAGGGAGGATCCTTGCACACTGGAGGTGTGATTGGCCTAGGGATGATAAAAAGAAGAATAGTACGTAATTGCTTAATTTATTTTAATTTCTAAATTATATATGTTCTGTTTATTAACTAAAATTTATGAGTTTTAAAGAAAAAAAGTTGGGCGTCCGATGAACCAAGATGAGCTCTTCAAGAAGACTCATATTGTAACGAAGAAGAAAGAGACGGACCAAGAAAGGTGGGTCGAGGGTCGAGCCTCGACTGTACATGTAAGTTTTCACTTTTTCATTAAAAATTTTGATTTACTTTTATATAAATTTTGAAATACTAATTCAATGTAATTTTTCTTATAGAGTCGCTTCACAGCTGAAGTGGAGTAATTCTTACGCAGTTAGCGACCTAATGATTCAGGCGAGCCAATCCAACTATCGGACGAGGATGCTGAGAGAATATGGACACAGGCTACGGGAGGTCCAAAATGGGGGAAGGTATACAGGCTTCCTAATAAGAAATTACATCGCTATAAGTGTGGAATGTAAGGAATAGGGACTTCATCGTAAGCCGAGCAACTTGTTGTGACGACCTGGCCTGTCGTCACATGAGTAACCGCCCCATTTCCCCCATATTATGTTTCTTTATGTTTGAATATTAGTATTTGTGTTGATTGGGTAGATTTGGATTGATTTTAGTTCGAAATGAGGCACTTAGCCTCTTAGATGGAAGCTCGTTTTGGAAAAGTCAACCGGAAGTTGACTAGCTAGTTAGAGGTCTCGGACGTGAATTTCGGGGGTTGGGTTAGCTTCGCGGGTGGATTTGTGGCTTAGGAGTGCGATCGGAAGTTAATTTGGAGGCCGGTGTAGAAATATGCTTGAATTGGCGAAGTTGGAATTTTGGAAAATTCCGGTTGATTGGTGGGATTTCGATCCAAGGGTCGGAATGGAATTTTGAGAGTTGCAGTAGCTTTGTTAGGTGATTTTGGATATGTCTGCAAACTTTCAGGTCATTCGGACGTCGTTTGGTCGGGTTTTTGATTGAATGCGTATTGCAGAAGTTTTGAAGAAAACTAGGCTTGAATTCGATGTGATTTAATGGTTTTAGCATTGCTTGACGTGTTTTGAGGATTGGAACAAGTTTGAATAAGGTTTTAGTATGTGTTGGTGCTTTTGGTTGAGGTCCCGGGGGCCTCGGGGTAATTTTGGATGGTTAAACGGGAATTTTGAAAGCATGCAACAGGTCTGATCTTCTGGCTTCTGGTATTTCCGCATCTGCGGAAAAGGAGCCGCAGGAGCGGTTCCGAAGATGCAACTATGGGGTCGCAGAAGTGGTCCTTGAGGGGCCTAGTATATTTAGCAAAAGCGGAAATCTATTCGCAAAAGCGGACACAGCAAAAGTGGATTTTGATCGTAGAGGCGGTCCTGGGGAAATAGTGGAGACCGCATAAGCGGTCATGCTGATCGCAGAAGCGGCAACCGCAGGTGCGGTTTAAGACCGCCGAAGCGGTCCCAGAGATTTTTAAGTGAAACTGCATAAGTGGTCATTTGGTCGCGTGTGCGGGACCGCAGGTGCGGTTAGTTGACCGCATAAGCGGAAAACGACCTGGAATTAAAGTGAACAGTGTTCATGAATTTGAAAAGAGAAGGAAAATATTTTGGACTCCAGCTTAGGCGATTCTTGGGCGATTTTGGAGAGAATTCAAAGGGGTTTCATCAGGTAAGAATTATTGGACTCGCATTATGTTATTATGGTCTAAAAACATGAATTAATCACTGAATTTCAATTAATTAAGGGTTAAAAATGGAGGTTAGGGCTTGAAACATAAGAGGGTTTGAATTGATGATTTGAGGGGCCAAATGGACTCCGATTCTTGTGTATTTTATATGTACGGACTCGTGGTGAGACGAGGATTTCGGTGATGTGAATTTCATAATTTTACGCGAAGTGGGCCTGGGGCTCGGGTTTGGCCAACTTCGTGTTTTTGCGTATTTTTCAAGTTCTTTCAATTGGGTTATGTTCCATTAGCCTATTGTAATGTATTCGTTGTGGTTTTGACCAGATTTGACGCGCGAGGAGGCAAATTCGAGAGGACAAGGCATAGCGGACTAGTCTTGTGTCCGGCGTGAGGTGAGTAATAGATGTAGATGATGACCTGAGGGTTTGAAACCCCGGTATATCACACTGTGACGCTATATTGAGGCGAGACACATACTCTACGGCGAGTGTAGGGTCGTTTGTGGTTGGAAATTCATACTGTCGTTTGCATGTTTTCAAGATATCAGTCCTGAGTTAAACACTGTCTCGAAATGACTAGCGAATTTCTAAGGTTTTATACACTAAGTCTATAATTTCTGATAATTCGAATTGAAAATGGTAAGTTTGACTATGTCCGTGTGGCTTGCATGCATATAACTGAACTGATTGTGGATCGGGCTGTACGCCGCAGCGAATGTTATGATGATATTGCGTTTGGGTTGTAGGAGCCCCTCCGATGTCTGAACCCCCACAGTGAGCGCGGGTACCCAAATGGATCGGGCTGCGCACCGCAGCGGTCATGTGCATTGCATTGCATTCATGCATAGATGTCGATCTGCTTTGCCTGTTGTTACCTGATGTTGTTCCATCGTTAAACATGTAGAATTATTGGTTATAGCTTTGCATTGTTATATTTCGGGATTTCTTACTGTCAGCCATTATATATGTCTATTACCACTGAGTTGGAAGTACTCACTTTACTCCCTGCACCATGTGTGCAGATTCAGGTGTTCTGGGAGCTTAGTTGAGCGGTTTGCTACTTCCAGAGCTTTCAGGAGTTGTCGAGGTAGCTGCCTGACGTCCGCAGGACCAGACTCCTCCCCTATCCTTTTTATCTTTCTGCATTTTAGAATATCAGTATTACTGAGGATTTATTTTTACTCTGTATTATTAGAGGCTCTAGACTCATGACCCCAGGTCTTTTGGGAGTTTTATTGGTGTTATCATGATTTTCAATATTGTCCCTATCTAACAGTTGAATCATTAAGCCTTGTTAACTGTTATAAATAGTTAATTAACCGGTATTGAGCTTCATGCTCGGATTGAGGGTGTTAAGTGGCCGTGCTTGCCTAGCAATCGTTGTTGGGCGCCATCAAGACCGGGATTGGGGTCATGACAAGTTGGTATCAGAGCCTAGGTTACTAGGCCTCATGAGTCATGAGTCGATTAGTAGAGTCTCGCGGATCGGTACGGAGACGTCTATATTTATCCTCGAGAGGTTGCAGAACCTTCAGGAAACACTTCATATTCTTGAACTCTTGTCGTTCGGCTTTGTTGTTCCGAGAACTAAACTCTTATATTCTATTCTCTCAGAGATGGCGATAACCCTTGCTACCGGACGTGGCGGATGACGACCATTGCCACCCGCTAGAGGCCGTGGATGCGGCCGTGGTCGTGGTCGAGGCAGTGCTGCAGGGGCAGCACTAGTTGGCCGACCAGTTGCCCCCATTTAGGACCAGCTTCCAGTTGTAGATGCTCCAACAGCACCCGTTCAGGCACCGACAGTGCCCATTGTGATTCCTGGCCTTAAGGAGGCTTTAGCTCAGATCTTATCCGTCTGCACTGGTCTGGCTCAGGCAGTTTCAGCCACTACTACCGCAGCTACTTCTCAGACCGGGAGTGGTCATCAGACCCCCGCAGCTCGCACACCTGAGCAGGTTGTGCAGGGATTACAGACACCAGGAGTAGCCCAGCTCAGCCAGTTGCATCGGTTGCTCCAGTTGCACCAGTCGTGCCAGCTCCAGAGTATGGGGTTCAACTGATGCCAGACGATGAGCAACGTCGACTAGAGAGGTTTGGCAAAATTCAGCCTTCAACGTTTAGTGGTAATGAGGGCAAGGATGCCCAGGGATTTTTAGACAACTGTCAGCGGATGCTTCGCACTGCAGGGATCTTAGAGTCGAGTGGAGTGGTTTTTACTACCTTCCAGTTCTCAGGGCCTGCATTTACATGGTGGGAGGAGTTTGAGAGGCGTAGGCCTGTGGGAGAAACACCCCTTACTTGGTAGCAGTTCTCCACTCTCTTCCTGGAGAAGTATGTGCCATAGTCTCGCAGGGAGCAGCTGCATCGACAGTTTGAGTGGTTGATCCAGGGTGACATGGCTGTGACCCAGTATGAGTTGAGGTTCACACAGTTGGCTAGACATGCTCCTTGGATATTCCCGACAGATCGGGAGAGGATTAGGAGGTTCGTAGATGGCCTCAACTATCCGATTCGCATTTTGATGACCAGAGAGAGGGTTGTAGCAGCTTCCTTTGAGGAGGTAGTTGACATGGCTCGACAGATTGAGACAGATCGTCATTGGGAGCGTGAGAAGAGGGAGGCCAAGAGACCTCGAGGTTCAGGTAGCTTCAGTGGTGCTCCGTCTAGGGGCCAGTTCCAGCGTGGCAGAGGTCGTTCCTTCAGACCCCCTCAGTCAGGTCCGCCAGAGTACAGTGGGGCTTCATCAGGCCATGGTCATCAGGGAGTTCAGCAGGGCCAGTCTTCACTTAGTGCCCTCCCAGCCCAGAGTTCTACTCCTGCCTCTTCAGCCCAGGGTTCATCTGTAGCGAGGGGTTCCCTTCGGTCCCCTTCTCCAACGCCGGGTAATTGCTATGAATGCGGTGAGTTTGGCCACATGAGGATACAGTTTCCTCGGCTTCATGGTGGTCGGTCTCAGCAGAGGGATCAACCCTCATCTCCTACTCCATCTACTTCAGCACCATCCCAGTCAGGTAGGGGTGGGGGTCAGACAGCTAGGGGCCGCCCTAGGGGTGGAGATCGATCTAGTGGTGGTCAGGCTCGGTTATATGCTATCCTAGACAGGAGGGACACCATTGCATCTGATGCTATTATCACAGGTATTATCTTAATCTGCCACAGGGATGCTTCTATTTTATTTGATCCCGGGTCCACATACTCTTATGTGTCTTTATATTTTGCCCATTATCTGGGTACGACCCGTGGTTGCCTTGCCTTGCCTCTGCATGTATCTACCCCGGTGGGTGATACCATTATTGTGGATCATGTATATCGATCTTGTCTGGTGATATTCGGGGTCTGGAGAGCCGAGTTGACTTGTTGTTGGGCATGGTATACTTTGATGTGATTCTTGGTATGGATTGGCTATCCCCGTTCCATGCTATTCTGGACTGTCATTCCAAGACAGTTACATTGGCCATTCCAGGTGTTCCGAGGATTGAGTGTCGAGGTTCGACCGATTATGTTCCCAGCAGGGTGATCTCTTTTCTAAAGGCCCAACGGATGGTTGGGAAAGGTTGTTTATTGTACTTGACTTTTGTGTGAGATGTTGGAGCTGAGACTCCTAGTCTTGATTCTGTGCCCGTTGTGAGAGATTTCCCAGATGTGTTTCCAGCAGACCTGCCAGGCATGCCACAGGATAGGGACATTGATTTTGGTATTGATCTGGTGTCGGGCACTCAGCCCATCTCTATTCCTCCCTATCGTATGGCACCAGCTGAGTTAAAGGAATTGAAGGAGCAGCTTCAGGAACTTCTAGATAAGGGGTTCATTCGCCCGAGTGTGTCATCGTGGGGTGCACCAGTTCTATTTGTCAAGAAGAAATATGGCACAATGAGGATATGTATTGATTACAGGCGGTTGAACAAGGTAACAATGAAGAACAAGTATCCTCTACCGTGCGTTGATGATTTTTTTGATCAGCTCTAGGGAGCGAGGGTATTCTCGAAGATTGATCTTCGTTCAGGCTATCACCAGCTGAAGATTAGGGATTCTGATATTATGAAGACAACTTTCAGGACGAGATATGGACATTATGATTTTCTAGTTATGTCTTTTGGGCTGACTAATGCCCCAGCTGTGTTCATGCATTTGATGAACAACGTGTTCCGGCCGTATCTGGATTCATTTGTGATTGTCTTTATTGATGATATCCTGTGTACTCGTGTAGCCAGGAGGAGCATGCTCAACATTTGAGAGTAGTATTACAGAGATTGAGGATGGAGAAGCTTTATGCGAAGTTCTCCAAGTGCGAGTTTTGGCTTGGGTATGTGGCTTTTCTGGGACACGTGGTGTCTAGCGATGGTATTCAGGTTGACTGGAAGAATATAGAGGCGGTGCAGAGCTGGCCTAGACTGTCCTCAGCTACGGAGATTCGGAGTTTCCTTGGTTTGGTAGAGTATTATCGCCGGTTTGTCCTGGGTTTTTCATTTATTGCTTTGCCCTTGACCAAGTTGACGCAGAAGGGTGCACCATTTGTATGGTCAGATGAGTGCGAGGAGAGCTTTTAGAAGCTCAAGATAGCTTTGACCACAACTCCAGTGTTAGTCTTGCCATCAGCTTCAGGTTCTTACATCGTGTATTGTGATGCTTCGAGAGTTGGGATTGGATGTGTGTTGATGCAAGAGGGTAGAGTTATTGCTTATGCTTCTTATCAGTTGAAGTCTCATGAGAAGAACTACCCCGTTCATGATTTGGAGTTGGTTGCCATAGTTCATGCTTTGAAGATTTGTAGGCACTACTTATATGGCGTATACTATAAGGTATATATATTGATCATCGCAGTCTTCAGCACTTGTTCAAACAGAAGGATCTAAATTTGAGGCAGCAGAGGTGGCTTGGGTTGCTCAAATATTATGATATTACCATTCTGTATCATCTGGGGAAGGCTAATGTAGTGGTCGATGCTTTGAGCCGAAAGGCGGTGAGTATGGGTAGTTTGGCATACATTCCAGTTAGGGAGAGGCCCTTTGCAGTTGATGTCCAGGCTTTGGCCAATCGGATGGTGAGGATAGATATTTCGGAGCCCAATCGGGTGTTGGCTTGTATGGTATCTCGGTCTTCCTTGTATGACCGCATTAGAGAGCGCCAGTATGATGATCCACATTTGCTTGTCCTTAAGGACAGGGTTCAACATGATGATTCCAGGGATGTGACTATTGATAGTGATGGTGTGTTGAGGATACAGGGCCGGATTTGCATGCCCAATGTGGATGGGCTTCGGGAGTTGATATTGGAGGAGGCCCACAGCTCGCGGTATTCTATTCATCAAGGTGTCGCGAAGATGTATCAGGATTTGAGACAACATTACTGGTGGAGGAGAATGAAGAAAGATATTGTGAGGTATATAGCTCGGTGTCTCAACTGTCAGCAGGTCAAGTATAAGCATCAGAGGCCCGATGGTGTGTTTCAGCGTATGGATATTCCTGAGTGGAAGTGGGAGAGGATTACTATGGATTTTGTGAGTGGTCTCCATCAGACATCGAGGAAGTTTGATTCAATTTGGGTGATTGTGGATCGGCTGACCAAGTCTGCGCACTTCATTCATATATGTACCACCTATTCTTCGGAGCGGCTAGCAGAGATTTTCATCGGAGAGATTGTACGGTTGCATGGAATCCTAATTTCCATTATATCAGATAGGGGTACTCAGTTTACTTCTCACTTCTGCAAGACTTTTCAGCGAGAGTTGGGTGCACAGGTAGAGTTGAGCACAGCGTTTCATCCTCAGACGGATGGGCAGTCCGAGCATACTATTCAGATATTGGAGGACATGTTGCGTGCCTGTGTTATTGAATTTGGAGGTTCTTGGGTTGATTTCTTGCCACTTTCAGAGTTTGCTTACAACAACAGCTATCAGTCCAGCATTCAGATGGCACCGTGTGAGGCCTTATATGGTAGATGGTGTAGATCTCCGGTTGGTTGGTTTGAGCCTGGCGAGGCTAGGTTGTTGGGGACAGAGTTGGTCCAGGATGCCATAGACAAGGTGAAAGTGATCCAGGAGAGACTTCATACAGCTCAGTCACGTCAGAAGAGTTATGCAGACCGGAAGGTTCTAGATGTATCGTATATGGTGGGCGAGAAGGTCTTGTTGAAGGTTTTGCCTATGAAGGGCGTTAATAGGTTTGGAAAGAAAGGGAAGTTGAGTCCACAGTTCATTGGCCCTTTTGAGATACTTAGGAGGATTGGGGAGGTGGCCTATATGCTTGTTTTGCCACCCAGCCTATCGGGAGTTCATCCGGTATTTCATGTATCTATGCTCCGGAAGTATGTTGGGGACCCATCTCATGTGTTGGACTTCAGCACTGTTCAGTTGGATGATGATTTGACCTATGATGTGAAGCCAATGGCTATTTTGGGTCGTCAGGTTCAGAGATTGAGGTCAAAGGATATAGCTTCGGTAAAGGTGTAGTAGATAGGTTAGCCCGTGGAGGAGGCTACTTGGGAGACCGAGCGGGAGATGTGGAGCAGATATCCTCACTTGTTTGAGGCTCCAGGTATGTTTCTTGATCCGCTCGAGGACGAGCGTGTGTTTTAGTTGGGGAGGATGTGACGACTCGGCCTGTCGTCACGTGAGTTACTGCCCCGTTTTCCCCATATTATGTTGCTTTATGTTTCAATATCAGTATTTGAGTTGATCGGGTAGAATTGGATTGATTTTAGTTGGAAATGAGGCACTTAGCCTCTTAGAAGGAAGCTTGTTTTGGAAAAGTCAACCGGAAGTTGACTATGTAGTTAGAGGGCTCGGATGTGAATTCTGGGGGTTTAGCTTCGGGGGTGGATTTGTGGCTTAGAAGTGCGATCGGAAGTGAATTTGGAGGCCCGGTGTAGAAATAGGCTTGAATTGGCAAATTTGGAATTTTGGCGAATTCCGGTTGATAGGTGGGATTTTGATCCAATAGTCGGAATGGAATTCCAAGAGTTGCAGTAGCTTCGTTAGGTGATTTTGGTTATGTCTGCAAATTTTCAGGTGATTCGGACGTCGTTTGGTCGGGTTTTTGATCGAATGCGTATTGCGGAAGTTTTGAAGAAAACTAGGCTTGAATTCGATGTGATTTAATGATTTTAGCGTTGCTTGACGTGTTTTGAGGATTGGAACAAGTTTGAATATGGTTTTAGGATGTGTTGGTGCTTTTGGTTGATGTCTGGGGGGCCTCGTGGTGATTTCGGATGGTTAAACGGGAATTTTGAAAGCATGCAACAGGTCTGATCTTCTGGCTTCTGGTATTTCTGCATCTGCGGAAAAGGAGCTGCAGGAGCGGTTTCGCAGATGCGGCTATGGGGACGTAGAATTGGTCCTTGATGGGCTTGGTATATTCCGCAGAAGCGTAAATCTGTCCGCAAAAGCGAACACCGCAAAAGTGGATTTTGATCGCAAAGGCGGTCATGGGGAAATAGTGGAGAAAGCATAAGCGGTCATGGTGATCGCAGAAGCGGCAACCGCAGGTGTGGTTTAAGACCGCAGAAGCGGTCCCCGGTATTTTTAAGTGAAACTGCATAACCGGTCATTTGGTCGCGTGTACGGGATCACAGGTGCAGTTAGTTGACCGCATAAGCGGAAAACGACCTGGAATTAAAGTGAACAGTGTTCACGAATTGGAAAAGAGAAGGAAAATATTTTGGACTCCGGCTTAGGCGATTCTTGAGCGATTTTGGAGAGAATTCAAAGGGGTTTCATCAGGTAAGGATTATTGGGCTGGGATTTTGTTATTATGGTGTAAAAACATGAATTAATCACTGAATTTCAAGGAATTAAGTGTTAAAAATGGAGGTTAGTTTTTGAAACCTGTGAGGGTTTGAATTGATGATTTGAGGGGTCAAATGGACTCCGATTCTTGTGTATTTTATATGTACGGACTCGTGGCGGGACAAGGATTCCGGTGATGTAAATTTCTTAATTTTTTGAGAAGTGGGTCCAGGGCTCGGGTTTTTTTCAACTTCGTGTTTTTGGGTGTTTTTTGAGTTCTTTCAACTAGGTTATGTTCCATTAGCCTATTTTAATGTATTCAATGTGGTTTTGACCATATTCAACGCGTGAGGAGGCGGATTCGAGAGGAAACGACATAACAGACTAGTCTTGTGGCCGGCGTGAGGTGAGTAATAGATGTAGATGATGACCTGAGGGTTTGAAACCCCGGTATATCACACTGTGACGCTATATTGAGGCAAGACACGTACTCTACGGCGAGTGCGGGGTCGTTTGTGATTGGGGACTATGGCTTAGTCCGACCGAGTGTTATTAATACTGCGTTATTGGTTGGAAGTTGGTTGGTAAACATCCTACTTGGCTTGTTATGAGTATATTTAGGCTTTATGCCGATTATTTGGATCCCTTAGGGATTATTATCACTGTTTCCATGATGTTTAGCATGTTTTCATGATATCAGTCCTGAGTTAAACACTGTCTCAAAATCACTAGCAAATTTCTAAGGTTTTAAACACTAACTCTATAATTTCTGATAATTGGAACTGGAAATGGTAAGTTTGACTGTGCCTATGTGGCTTGCATGCATATAACTGAACTGATTATGGATCAAGCTGCACGCCGCAGCAAATGTTACGATGATATTGCGCTTGGGTTATAGGAGTACCTCCGAGTTCGAACCCCCACAGTGAGCGCGAGTATTCAAATGGATCGGGTTGCGCGCCGCAGCGGACATGTGCATTGCATTGCATTCATGCATAGATGTCTATCTGTTTTGCCTGTTATTACCTGATGTTGTTCCACCGTTAAACGTGTAGAATTATTGGTTATAGCTTTGCATTGTTATATTTCGGGATTTCTTACTGCCAGCCATTATATATGTCTATTACCACTGAGTTGGAAGTACTCACTTTACTCCCAGCACCATGTGTGCAGATTCAGGTGTTATGGGAGCTTAGTTGAGCGGTTTGCTGCTTCCAGAGCTTTTAGGAGTTGTCGAGGTAGCTTCCTGACGTCCGCAGGTCCCAACTCCTCCCATATCCCTTTTATCTTTCCGTATTTTAGAACATCAGTATTACTGAGGATTTATTTTTACTCTGTGTTATTAGAGGCTCTAGGCTCATGACCCAGGTCTTTTGGGAGTTTTATTGGTATTATCATGATTTTCAGTATTGTCCCTATCTATCAGTTGAATCATTAAGCCTTGTTAACTTTTATAAATAGTTAATTAACCGGCATTGAGCTTCATGCTCGGATTGAGGGTGTTAAGTGATCGGGCTTGCCAGGCAATTATTGTTGGGCACCGTCACGACTAGGATTGGGGTCGTGACACTTGATGGGGAGAACCTCTCTTCTATGCGGGGGACTATGGCAAAGCTCATATCTGAGCTAGAAGCCGCCAAGGAAAGAGAAAAGATTAGAGATGCTTAGTACATTGGCATGCAAGAGCAGATCAAATCTCTCTTAGCTTCTGGCAGTTTTCCAATCTCCCCATGCTCGTTCCTCCCATCCTCCCCACGATTGTTCTTACTATCCTCGACAAATACACCCTTCTAGATACCGTCTTGGTGATGAAAGTTCATCAAATGGTGATGATAATGATGTAAAAAAATCCTTGACTTTTATACACTTTCAACTAGACAAATCCAATTGGTTTTCGAATGGTTTTATAATAACAGTTAACTTAGTTTGGTTAGCTTAAAGTAAAAAGTTCTATTGAAATTTATACTTTGTTGGTTATAATGTTGTTGTCGTGTTGTTGTTGTTGTTGTTGTTGTGTTGTTGTTATTGTTGTTGTTGTTGTTGTTTATTGTTGTTGTTGTTGCTTTTTATTGTTGTTGTTGTTATTGGCGGACAAAGCATGTTTAGGAATTTTGGTTAGCTGCCAGGTGGTATAGCTGCCAAAACAGGCAGTTTCTGCCAAAAATATACCAAGAAAAGCGACCAACTTTGGTCGCCAGTTGGTCACTTTTCCCTTAAAAAAATAATTTTCTGGAAAATAGCGACTCAGGTTGGTCGTTATTTCATCCAGATTTCTCAAAAAGCAACAAAAATTTGGTCGATATTTCCTTAAAAAAAATAATTTCTGGAAATATAGCGATCAAAGTTGGTTGCTTATAATTTAAAAAAATTAATTCTTGAAGTTAGCGACCAACTATGGTCGCTTATTTAAAAAGAAAATTTAAAAAATTTATAGTAAAACGTCCAACTTTGGTCTCTTTTTTTCAGAATTTAAAATATAATATTATCTTTACAGATCAAAGTTGGTCGCTATTTTATGATTAATAATAAATAAAAATAAAACGTAATTTATAGGTACCGACCAACTTTGGTTGCCAAAATTATAATATGAATATATTGTAGCGACCAAAGTTGGTCGCTATTTTAATTACCTGGAAAATTTGGTCCTTTTACCTGAGAGACTAAAGTTGTTCGCTAATTAATGACCAACTGTGATCTCTAAGGGAAAGGGACCAGCTTAATATCGACCAGGCCTGTTTGGTTGCTTTTTGGCCAATAAGTGACCAACTTTGGTCACTTTTCGTGATCGCTAAAATCCAAATTTCTTGTAGTGTAAAGACGAAGATAAGTGAAGATAACTGATGTATGTCTGATATATGGAAACCAACCGGAGATAGTTGAACACATATTGTTTCAATGCGAACTATTTGAGATATGCCTATAGATGATGCTACAATGGGTACAAAGAGGCACAACAAAAACTGATCTAAAGGGGATTTGGCATAGAGTAGTAAAAGGGGTCCAAGGAAAAATATGTTGGGATGTTTGTGTTTGGAAATATCAAGTTAATATATGGAATTAATTATGTGCTGAAATGTCAAGACACGTGGATCAATAAAGGAATGACAACTGGAAAAGAATAGTTGAAGGGATACGAGCCTTAACAGGCACAGACAGAGATTCAAGAAAACAGGAAGGAACGGTTACTCGAACCTCTTGGTAATTTGAAGAGACATCAGAGGAATGAACCTAGGAACCAAAAAGTACAGGTACGTATTATCTGCAAGTAATGAGCGTCAATGATGGAAAACGTTATAGAATCTTTACGAAATAATTATGATTGCTAATTAAAACGTTGCATTAATGATATTAATTACTCATAATGGTTCCGTTATGAGAGGAAAGAAACGTATTACTCAGAAATAACTATAAAAGGAGAGGAATAAATATTTATATTGGAATACACTGATTAACTTTGCTTTATTTTACTTAGTTATTGTCTAAATCAAATCTTCTTATTTGTTCCTAATTTGATTATCAGTAACCCGAGTTCTTCTAAAATTTAGCTTTGACCGAAATTCCTATTATCTGGTTAAACAAATTGGTTCAGTTATCGGGAATCTGATAATTTATTACTTTCTATATCGACGCGTTTGTCAAATCAATCATGTCGAATGTCAATGACAACAACCCAAGAGACTATCAACACCAGGTTTAACCACAGGGCAATGGAACCCCGATCCTTTCCCCATGAAATTCTCCTCGGCAATCTTGAGAAGGAACTCCTGATGGATCTCAGTCAAATATGAATAATCAGTTTGAAAATGATGACGCTATTAATAAAGCTTTGAAAAAGTTGATCATTCAACAGAAACAACTCAAGGAGCAGAGCGAACGCATCGAGCAAATACCTAGAGTTCCGCTTTTAATCATGGGAATAGATATGGAAAAATATTCACAACAACCTTAGAAGCCATGTGTTGCTCCTCTGTCCATTTCGAAGAAATTCAAGATGCCTAATATTCCGAAATATGATAGAACAACTGATCCACTAGATCATGCAACTACATTCACAACTGATGTAAAAGGCAATGACTTGAACAAGTAAGAAATTGAATCAGTATTGGTCAAAATCTTCGGAGAAACACTCATTAAGGGACCACTAACATGGTATTCTCTTTTACCCAAAAATTCTATAGATTCTTTTGCTGAGTTTGTAGATTCATTTATCAAAGCACACTCGGGAGCTCAAAAAGTTGAAAAAATAATGGAGGACACTTTCAAAATAAAGCAAGGAGATGCGAAGCTGCTCAGGGAATTCGTAGACAGATTCCAGCGTGAGAGGATGATGTTGCCATGTGTACCCGATAACTGGGCAGCTATGGCCTTTTCCAGTAATCTAAATGAAAGAAGTTTAGAAGCCATGAGGAGACTCAAGGAAAGTTTATGAGAGTTTCCAGCAGCAACTTGGAATGATGTTTATAATAGATACATTACAAAGTTGCGGATAGAAGAAGATACCATCATTCAATCTTGAAGGGATCAAAGGGTAAGTTCAAGGCGCACTAAAACTGAAAAAAGGTCCGGTAAAAATAGGTATAAACCTTACATGGGACCAGCAAGAAGGGAGTCTCATTCAAAATAGGAAAACCCAAGGTACGATCATAGATTAAGAGATAGAGAGTTAGGTTCATCATCAAGGTTCGGAAAAGAATGAAACTCACGAGAGACACGAGATGATGACAAAAGCTCGAAGGCAAAGATTGGTGGTTGCAATTTTAATATTAGCACATCCTAGTTGGTGGCTATTTTAAGAAGCATGGGAAACAAGGTACGCTGGCTAAAAAAATAAGATCAAACCTGAATATACAAAATCCAGATTTTTGGTGCGAGTTTCAGAACGATCACGATCATAAAACGATGAATTGTAGAATACTGCAAGGTGAAGTTGAACATTTATCAAAACAAGGGTAATTGACCGAATTATTTAGTGAAAATGGAAAGAAAGCATATATCAAGAATAGGAAGGATCCTCCAAAACCCTCTTCACAAAAAAGGACGGTTAATGTCATAAATGGAGGAGAAGATATAAATGGCGTAACATATACGACATCAAAGAAAGTTTCAAAAATAACAGTTACATACAGGAAGCGAGTTCGACAAGTTTTGCAAGAAGATATCATTATATTTGATTATGCAGCTGCAGATGGCGTGCTAACCTCACATAATGATGCACAAGTAATATCTTTACTTGTACATGACACTAATGTAAAATGAGTTTTGATTGATCCGGGTAGTTCTGTGAATATCATTCTGTTAAGAGTAGTAAGCGAGATGCAAACTGATGATAAGGTGGTATCCACGGCACACACCTTATCTGGTTTTGACAACTCGAGCATCGTAACAAAAAGGGAGATAATACTCACCATATTCGCGGAAAGAGTGGCCAAAGATATAAATTTTGAGGTAGTAGAAATGGATATGGCCTACAACATAATTCTCGGTAGACCGTGGATTCATATAATGGACGATGTTCCATCTACCTTACATCAAGTTATCAAATTTCAAACACAATGGGGGATACAACAAATCCGTGGTGACCAACAAGCTTCATGAAGCATTAATTCTGTGGCGGACTCAAACGCATAAAGTGACTAAAAATAGCAATCATGGAATCCAGTTAAGGATGCATCAACACGAACCTCAATTAAAGATGGGCAAACAAATGCAGATTTGAGGCCCGATACTATTCACGAACCAGAGAAAAATGAGACTATCAAAACAACAATCGAAGGACTAGAGGCTATGGAGCTATTTGAACATTTCCTAGAAAGAAAAGTCTACATTGGAATCAACCTCAGCCCATAATGAAACGTAAGTTGATTGACTTTTTAAAAGATAATGCAGATTGTTTTGCTTGGTCCCATTCAGATATGATAGGTATACCACCAGAGGTAATGGCCCACATATAAAATGAAGATCCATCGTACCCACTTATCAAACAAAAGAAAAGGAACAAGGCTCCTACAAGAACTAGGTTATTCAAGATAAAGTGCAAAACCTTATAAAAATTGGGTCTATCCGCGAGGTAAATTATCCAGATTGGTTGGCTAATATTATTGTAGTACCTAAAAAGAATGGTAAATGGAAAATTTTTATACATTATACTGATCCAAACAAAGCTTGCCCTAAAGATTCTTTTCCATTACCGCACATAGATCAACGAATTGATGCTACTGCAGGGAATGAATTGTTAAGTTTTTTAGATTTCTATTCAGGATATAATCAGATTAAAATGGATCCTCTAGATGAAGAAAAGACTTCCTTCCTCATAGAAAAGGGGACTTATTGTTACAAAGTAATGCCTTTCGGACTCAAGAATTCTAGGGCCACATATCAAAGACTGGTGATCAAAATGATTCAAGAATACCTAGGGAAAATCATGAAGGTTTATTTAGATGATATGCTATTCAAGTCACAACATGCAAGGAATCATATTCGACACTTGTTTGATATATTTCAAATTCTTCGTAAATTTAACATGAAATTAAACCTTGAGAAATGCGTGTTTGGAGTCTCATCAGGTAAGTTCTCGGGATTTCTTGTTTCTAACATTGGCATTGAAGTAAATCCCACGTAGATTAAAAATATGGAAGAACTTTCAGATATACTCACGAGTAAAAAAGAAGTACAAAGACTGACAAGAAGAATAGCTGCTTTGGAAAAATTTATTTCCAAGTCATTGGAAAAATGCTTCAGGTTCTTTTCAGCTCTAAAAAAGCAAGATCAATTTGAATGGACCAAATAATGTCAACATTTGCTTAAAAAATTGAAAGTATACCGATCAAATCCATCATTGCTCACAAAACCAAAAGATAGGGAAAAACTACTCATTTACCTTGCTATTTCAGAAGTAGCAGTAAGTGATGCATTAGTTCGAGAGAAGCAAGGTAAACAATCTTCGATTTGTTATGTGAGTAAGTCATTATTAGATGCAGAGACTCGATATCCTCATCTAGAAAGACTTGCACTCGCATTAATTATGGCATCTAGGAAGTTAAGGCCTTATTTTCAATGTCATCCTATCTTTGTAGTAACTACTTATCCCTTACGTAACATACTACACAAAGAAGATTTATCAGGTAGACTAGCCTAATGGGCTATAGAGCTAAGAGAATATGACTTTACATATCAACCAAGAAATGCAATAAAGTCACAAGTTTTAGCAGATTTTGTGGCAGATTTTAGTCAGGGAATACAACTGGAGGCAGAAAAAGAACTGCAGGTATTTAGCGGGTCTAATCCAGGTACTTGGACCTTATTTACTTATGGTTCAGAAAATGTAAAAGGAGCGGGTCTAGGCATTATTTTTGTACCACCTACTGGAGAAACTATATGGCAATCCATAAAATATCATCCTATTATTAATAATGAGGCAGAATATGAAGCTGTGATTGCAAGTTTAGAATTGGATCGAGAACTCTGAATAGAGCAAGTCATAATAAAAAGTGATTCACAGCTCATTGTTAACCAGATGTAAGGGGCTTATACAGCTAGAGAGCGAGGATGCAGCAGTACCTGGAAAAGGAATGAGATTTGATCAGGCAATTTCAAACTTTGAAAGTCATGTATATACCAAGGGAAGAAAATGCTGAGGCAGACGCTCTAGCTAATTTTGCATCTGCTGCAGCAGTAACATGAAGAAAATGCTTTTGTGATTCATATGTTTCATTCAGTACGTGATCAAGATCAAAACGAGGTAAATTACAATAATATAACTTGGGATTGGAGGAACGAAATTGTCAAATTTTTGCAATATGGAATTTTACCTGAAGATAAGAAAAAGGCTCAAGCACTTCGCAAAAAAGCTGCTTGCTGCTATTTAAATCAAGGCAATATTTATTGAAAAATTTTCGGTGGTCCTCTAGCAAGATGCCTCGAGCCTTCTCACACAGAATACGTGATGAGAGAAATACATGAAGTACATTGTGGAAGTCATGCTGGAGAAGAATCTTTGGTAAAAAACATGTTTAGAGTTGGCTATTATTGGCCAAAAATGGAAGAAGACGCAGAGTATTTTGTGGCAAATTGTGACAAGTTCCAATGATATGGTAACAACATGCATCAACCAGCTGATCAATTAATACATCCAGTCATTGCACCGTGGCCTTTTATGAAGTAGGGGATGGATATCATAGGTCCACTACCACAAGCCAAAGGCAAGGTAAGATTTTTATTAGTGCTCACTGACTATTTTACTATGTGGGTAGAAGAGGGAGATTTCAAACAGGTATGAGAAAAAGAGGTAAGATACTTCACCTGTAAGAACATAATATGCCGATTCGGGGTGCCGAAGGAAATCATATGTGATAACGGCCCGTAATTCATAGGTACACAAATCACTAAATTTTTCTAAAGTTGGTAACTTAAAAGGTTTACTTCAACTCCTTACCATCCAATGGGTAATGGACAAGCTGAATCAACAATTAAAGTCATTATCAATAATTTGAAGAAAAGACTGGAAGAATCTAAAGGCAACTGGCCGGAGATACTACCTGGAGTCTTATGGGCTTATCTAACAATAGAAAAAACAATTATGGGAGAAATTTTCACTTGTATACGGAGTTGAAGCCTTAATTCTTGTCAAAATAGGGGAGCCAAACATGATATATACTCAAGCTACTGAAGAGTCGAATGAAGAATAGATGCGGGTAAATTTGGATTTACTTGAAGAAATAAGGGAAACTCTTCTGATAATGATGGCAGCACAAAAACAAGTTACTGAGCAGTATTACAATCGGAAGGCTCATCTCAGATACTTCAAGATGTAGGACTATGTACTTAAGAAAGTTTTCCAATCCACGAGGACAGTTAATGCAGGAAAATTAAGACCAAATTGGGAAGGACCTTACAAGATTCATGGAATTGCAGGAAAGGGTGCATATGAGCTTGAAACCTTGGACGGCAAAATTTTACCATCTAATTGGAATGCTGTTCATCTGAAGAATTACTATTTCTAAGGAAAGAAAATACCCACGGTCAGGTATCCTTAATTTACAATTTTATTTTTTGTTAAAAGTAATACTAATGATTTTAGATGATAGGCAAAAAGCTAGCCCACGCTAAATGATAAATTTAGACCTGAAAGACATGCGGAAAATTATAATTCCCGGTCAAGGGTTGCAACTATTCTGATGAAAATTTAAATGGTTTAAGTAGTCTTCAACTAAAATCGTACCTCCGAGTCCCGTATGTTTTTCCTTTTCAGGAAAAAGACCGCATGGAATAAATAATTAAGTGCTCGAGATTTTAAGGGTTCAAAGCTCAAACACTTGGGGGACTATATAATATACATATGATATATGTATGATGAAGGCAAAAAAGGTTGAAATCAATTAAATTTCAAGTCAAGTCAAGCCTAAAATCTACTTATGAAATATCAAGTTCAGAGCAAAGTCACGAGCCAATAAAACAATCCTGATCAAAAAAACCTATGAAGAGTACACTCGTGGATACAGATTTCAAAATCTTACGATGTTTAGGTTAAAGGCAGTATTTAGCCATGGGTCATAAAGAAACCCTTGGATTTTCTCTTTTGCAAATCTGTTTTAAATAAAATATTTACGGAAGAGTATTATAAGATATTAAAATACATGTAAAATATTATTTACACGTGATAAAGTTTGAATGAAAACTTTATCATAGTTATTTCAATAAACATTTGTGTTCCTATTTCTTCTTTCGTACGTTTACACCAATATGAAGTTGAGACGTCTTCTTCATTAATTGTCGTATATAAAAGGGCCCTCTTTTATATTTCATATTTGATTCAAAGATCCATGAAATTAGTAAAGCATTTCTAAAAAAGCAAAAAGTCAAAAGGGTAAGACAAAAGCCCACAAATTAAAAATATGACCTTGGACTTAAAGAAAAATAAGGCAAAAATAGTATAACAGAAACTCAAAAGTATTAAGTTAAAATAAAAACTTAATAATATTAAAAATAAGTATGAACTTAGTCATAAACTGATTGTCATTTTTACAAAATACCCCAAAATGACCTTGGGACTTGCTATCACCAAACACATAACCCCCAAAATGGGACCAGGGGTAATACCACATATTCCACAAAAAAGAAAAAAAGAGTCAAACTTCACAAGTAAACTTTCACTAAGGAGCAGGAGAAGAGTTCAAAATAGCATCATTAACATTAGAAAGCACGATTTGGTCTGAACGAGCTGGGACATCTACTGCACTAGGATCAGCTTCAAAGTACTCGGGAGTATCAGCCATGGGAGAAGAGAAACTTTGGCCTTTCTGAGTTTTTTCAATGGTCTCTTTAATCTTTGGCAACTCAGAATGCAAGTTAAAGCCTTTTTGGCTAACCACCATAAGGGTATCATGGCATTTGTTCAATATAGGCCAACTTACTTCCACAGCAGCTTTGTCCTCAAGAGCTTCGTAGTCTCTTTCCCAATGGTCAATTTTACTTTTGAGCTCCTCCCTCTTAGCTAAAACAACATCGTAAGAAGATTGTAAAGGGGCAAGTAAACTCTCCAAAAACTTAACCTTGTTAGAAGAAACTCGGAGATCTTCTTGGGTCTGCGTTAGTATTTGAACAAGCTCACAAGCATAAACTTCTTTCTCATTTAGCAAAGCTTTAAGGCCTCTGATCTCTTCAGTAGCTTTAGAGAGTTTTCAACAAAAGAAGATTGAAAGAGATTCTTATCCTTGCCCGCTTGATTGGAAGAAGCTTTTTCAACTTCCAATTCCGATGCCATGACTCTCAACTGCTGCTCTAAGGTACATTTGCTTTTTTCTAAAACTTCCATCTCAAGCTGAAGACATTCATATTGCTCTTTCCAATTGCCTGGCTCAATTTGGTAGTCATGCATTAATTTCTCTGTATGGGAAACCCTTTTCATCATCTTCGTACCGATTAGATTGATCTAAAAAAAGGGGTAAGAATCTTAGTAAAAAGACAATGTAATAAATCATGAAAAGAAATTAATACCTTCAATGATGACTACACAATATCATTCATCTAAGTCAAAGAACTATGACTTTTTAGTTTGGACTTACCGGACCAATCAAGGATTTCAACTATACGTGCCCGACCTGACTTTTGCAAAAGACTACCATCGGCATGGACATTAATGGTAATCTGCTTCATCACTCCACTTCCACTTAAAGAACCAACATCAGTGCGAGAAATAGTAGTAGTGGGGATGTAGAGGAAGTCATAATAGCTTGAGGCGGGGCAGAGACAACAGCAGTAGAAACAGGTAAAGAGC
Source organism: Nicotiana glauca (assembly GCA_026770625.1). Lineage (NCBI taxonomy): Eukaryota > Viridiplantae > Streptophyta > Magnoliopsida > Solanales > Solanaceae > Nicotiana > Nicotiana glauca. The sequence goes on from MU733278.1 coordinate 67,084, forward strand.
ATTCTACTAGGACATACACAGGGAAAGAGGCAAGAGGTACTTTATCAGACACCAAATCGAAACTTTCACTATCAAACCCAAATGAAAAAAAAAATTCATCAGAGTCATGAACTGCCATTGGAGTATCATCGTCATAACTCACTAAGGTGGATTTAACAGGCTTGGTCACGGGAACAGAACGGGGGTGAGTAACTTCATCATCTGAAATAATGCGCCTTCTAACCCGCGACCTTTTAACCAAGGAACTCCCATCTTGTTCCTCTTCCTCTTCAGAATCTTGCGGTTGTCAGCTTTCCTTTTTGATGAAGAACTCAGGATTATCTCCTAAGCTCTTTCCAACGAAAGACTTAAGCTGCAATCACTTTAGCACTTATACCACGAATAGGAAACCCTGATAAAAAAAGGGTCAAATACATTCAAAAGGAAGAATAGATGAAAATGAAAAAAAAGAGGTAAAGTATTTATCATGAGTTTTAACCTTCCAACCAAACCTATTTGAAAGATATTTCCAAGATCTAACCTCTATCGGAGCAACAATCAACAATTGCTCTACCCAACCACAAAAATTGGGAATCTCCTCAATAGTTCCCATGGTTGCTGAAAAAAGAGAAAGTTGAAAAGTCACGAGAAAAACAAACCCTTTCAAAACAAAAAGGGGGAAAAGAGAAGAGAGAAAGTTGTAAAGTAAACTTACGTGCAAAATTCTACTTTTCAGGGAATGGTATATTTTCTTCACCTACCAACCCTACAGTAGGAGCAGCAACAAATCTGGCATACTAGCCATGGTCCTTGTCATACTTAGGGATGACTAAAACCCTCTTAATCCTCACTACCAAACTAATGATTCCATGTCGGAACAACTTAGGGAAGTAGAGGTGGATCAGATGAAAAAAGGTAAAAGGCAATTAAGCCAAGTTGGCTAAGTACCTTAGACAAGCAATGCCCCTCTACACAATGGGGCCAGTTTGTCCTATACAAATATTGAAAAAATGATAGAACTCGATGATAACATGATCAATAGGGGGTCTAAAGTCCAGTGTGAAGGGATATGTATACACGAAAGAAAAGCTAGCCTTGTAAGACATGATCCTTTGACTTGCATTAGGGTTGTAATTGGGAAATCAAATTTCCAGTGGCAATCTCTACAAACAATAGAGATCAAACCTTCAGTAATCTAAAAGGGTAAACATCAGCATGATCAAGAGAGGACATAGAGGAAACCTGATTCCTAATTGATTCTCTATTAGTATAAAAAGAAAGTTTAGAGGGGATAATTTTGTCTACTGTTGGTTCACGGACTGGTTCATTAGAATCCCTACTTTTGGTAGAAGATCTATGTAGAAGAGAACCCTTAGTTCTAGTAGAAGAAGGAGGAGTAGAACTAGGTAAAGATGAAGGTGAACCTTGAATAGATATTGATCCTAAACTACGTAACTTACCTCCTATCGTGCTCCTATTTACAGCAAGAGGAAGTTCATCTACCGTAAGAACTTTACGAGGATCAGGATTTGAAGAAGACATAGCTATACGGAGAAGAAAGGAAGATTGAATAACTCAAAGATGGAAAAAAATTTATGAAAGAAGAAACAAAGGATATATTTATAATCAGAAGCAATCGTCAAACAAAAAAGATATTGATGGGAACATCATAATGAAAACTGTCAATTGGTGATTGATGTAGCCGCAAAAAGCCTTAAAAGACGCTAAAGGGTTGCAAACCCAATCAAAAGATGCCACGTGCCATGAGCATTAAATGGAAGTGACATGCGAAGCATCAGTTTTGGAGAAGGTATAATGGTGGCAAAAATTCTTGCTTTAATGAGATTCACTTCCCAAATATTCAATTTTTGAATAAATGACAAGTGAGGGAACTATCTGTATTAGGAAAAATCAAGTTAACATGTGGAATTAATTATGTCCTGACATGTCAAGACACGTGGATCAACAAAAGAATGACAGCTAGCAAAGAATAGTTGAAGGGATATGAGCCTTAACAGGCACGTGCATAGATTCAAGAAAACAGAAAGAAATGATTACTCGGACCTCTAGGTAATTTGAAGAGACATCAAAGGAATGAACCTAGAGAGAAAAAATTATAGATACGTATTATCCATAATTAATGAGCGTGAATGATGGAAAACATTACAGAATCTTCACGAAACAATTACGATTGCTAATTATAACGTTGCATTAATGAATTAATTACTCGTAATGGCTCTATTATGAGAGGAAAGAAACGTATTACTTAGAAATAAATATAAAAGAAGAGGAATAAATATTTGTAAGGACATAAAATATTATTGGAATGCACTGATTTACTTTATTTTCTTTTACTCAGCTATCATATAAATCAATTCTTTTTATTTGTTCTAAATTTAATTATCAGTAACCCGAATTCTTCTAAAATTTATCTTTGATCGAAACTTCTATTTTCTGGTTAAAAAATATTGTCACATCAATGGTGGTGGTGCTACCATACATAATATGGAAGGCAAGTAATGAAGCTCTATGGAACCATAAAGTCCCAACCCCACGTGTGATATATGAACAAGCCCAGTAAGATTGCTAGATTAGAGTAGTCACAATTTTGAACAAGAAGAGTAGTAGGAATGAGAAGGAATGGATGGACATATTGCACAGGAAGAGTGGACAGAAGTAGAATAGGAAAACAATAGTAGGGGAACTGATTTGTAATAGGGGATCTGATTTGTAGCAATAGGATAAGTAATAAGGAGCAATATTGGCTGAGATAAGACTTCACTTATAGTTTTTAATCATTGAACTTGTAATGAATAATATATTTGTTTCACTAAAATAATAATAAAAAATTTAGGCACAACTCAAATAAACCCACAATTTTCAAGGGGTATTATCACTTTTAGCCCACGCCAGACATTTGGTTACCAAAAAAGTATATAAAATTTAAATAATTTTTGTATATAACATACGATATATATATATATATATATATATATATATATATATATATATATATAT
>MU733278.1:70952-85895 GCA_026770625.1 Nicotiana glauca
TTTTTCCTATTTTCAATAACTCAAATCTGCTGAAGTTTGGTGATTGATCACCTGCAGAAACACTAGATCCAGGGAGAAGATAAGGAGAAGAAGAAGAAGAAAAAGAAAAAGAAGAAGAGAAGAAGAGATAATATCTGAAAGAGAGGAAATGAATGTAACTGTAAAAATTTGTTATTCCACTCATAGTGATTCAATTACATTTATAAACATATATACACGTGTACCTAACCATTATAACAAACAAACTATCTCATTAACTCTTTAACTGACTAATCATACATAAATAAGCTACCCACTACTCACACTTAGGTTACTTCTTTCTTCTCAACACTCCTTCTCAAGCTAGGTGGTATAAAGATATCAAGTGTCCCTAGCTTGGACAACAAATACTCATGTTGAACTCTGTTTAAGACCTTTGTCAATACATCGTCTAGCTATTCCTTAGTTGCTACATACTCAGTCCTCACTAGCCCATTCTGTATCTTCTCTATTATAAAGTGATAGTTAATTTTAATATGTTTAGTGCGTTCATGGAATACTGAATTAGCTGCTATTTGAATTGCTGCTTTACTGTCTGTGAGTATGTTCAAACGGGAGTTCAACAACTATTCCAATATCCTTGAACAATCCAATGATTTCCGCAAATACTAACACTGGAATTTAATTATGTATTCTAGGTTGGCTTGCCTGACAGCGGTGTCCACGCGCCACCACGACCCTAAGTGAATTTTGGGTCGTGACAACATGGTATCAGAGCACTAGGTTCCTAGTGTCTCACGAGTCATGAGCAAGTCTAGTAGAGTCTCACGGATCTGTACGGAGACGTCTCTACTTATCCTCCGGTCATAAAACACTTCGTTAATAGTGCTTCTATCTGAAATATGACTATCTCCAATATGAGTAACCTGAGTAACATCTCCATTAGGTAGCAAAACGCTTCTAGGCTTAGAAGGTGTAGTTAGGGAGGATTTGGTTATTAAGTCTACATCTGACACCATATGATTTGTTGCACTTTTGTCAATGATCCATTCTTGGTCTTGTGAGTTAGAGGATGCTAAAAGAGTAGTATCAATACCTGTAGCATTTGCTTGAGTAGGAGGAGCAGTTGGACTATCGTTCAAGATCTGCATTATCTAATCATATTATTCCATGGTAAATGGAAAACCACCACTTTGTGGAGCAGTATTTGTTGATCCCTAAGACAATGAAAAGGAAGTACTTTCCTGATTTTGAGTGCCTGAGATCCCTTGACCCTGTAGTCCCTCGGAAACTTGGCTCACATATTGGTTACCTTGATACACATGTATCTATTGCATTGCCCTATTCTGAGAAGCATGATATGTGTGCAGGGGCACACTGGGTTCTACCATGGCATTATAAGCACCAGCTCCCGCTTCTTTTTATCCTTATAGTATGGTGGATATCCTGTGATTTTGTAGAAATTTTCTTTGCTATGGCCTTTCATTTTATAGAAGTCACATTGAACATTATAATTTTTCCTAAACTTTGGATTAAAGCTAGGCTTAGCACTGTACAGAGCATTGGAGTCATATGCACTTATGTTTGCATTAAGAACAGATCCTAATACACCAACATTGGCAGCAACATATCTCTGACTTTCATCAGTCATAAGCATAGCATAGGCTTGATTTACTATTGATAGTGGTTTCATCATAAGTATTGGACTACATGCTTGAGAATAAGAGTCATTTAGGCCCGTTAAAAATTGATACACCTTTTGCTTACATAAATACACAATAAATTCTTTCGTTTTAACACAATCACAACCAGGAGTAGGTACTACACACTCGATCTCATCCCAAAGGTCTCTGATTGGTGAGTAGTAAACATCAATAGATGCAGTACCTTGATATAGAGTAGTAATTTCCTTGTACAAATTATAGCAATGTGTATCATTTACTGTCACCACCCGAATTTTCCACCATCGGGAGTCGTGATGGCACCTACTGTCAGAGCTAGGCAAGCCAAACATTTAACCATCTTCAGATAACAACACAATGATAATAAAATAACAAGTCTTTAAATAAATACGGAAGTCTTTCAAAACATAAATAACTAAAAATCCAAAATACGGAAGTTTAATATTTCACTACCCAAGAACTGGAGTCGCTATCTCAGGAACCTCTATAGAGTGCTACAAAGAAGTTCGAATAGAAAATACATAACGTTTGTCTCAGTACAATGAAAACAAACAGAAATATAAAAAGGGACTTCGGCCTGCGAATGCCAGCTAGGCTACCTCGTATGTCCCTAGACTGAAGTCAGCTCCCGATCAGTATACTATTGCTCTGGTCCAAAAAATGCTCTGGTACCGAGATCTGTGCAAAAAGCACATAAGTGTAGCATCAGCACAACCGACCCCATGTGCTGGTAAGTGCCTAACCTAACCCCGACGAAGTAGTGACGAGGCTAGGCAGGACTACCAAATCAAAATGTGCAGTTGAATATATATATATATACGCAATAACAGGAAAGAATACCGAAACTAAGCAGTAAAGAGGGGGGGGGGGAAACATGCTATGAGGGAGTACAGTCCAGATATAAAAATCATCAAACTTAAGTGAGGAACAGGGCACAACAATAATTATCAAAACAGGGAAAAACAACAGTTGCACGGCATCAACCTTCGTGCTTTTACTCTCATCCTCACCCAAAGCAATCAAATAAAATGCACAGCATCACCCTTCGTGCTTTTCCTCACATAACTCTCATTTCATATCACGGAATGATCCTTCATGCAATTATAGTGAAATCAAGGCACGGAATGTCCCTTCGTGCATAAATAATCAAAACATGGCACAGAATGTCCCTTCGTGCATAAATAATCAAAACATGGCACGGAATGACCCTTCGTGCAATTATAGTCAAATTAGAGCACAGAATGTCCCTTGGTGCATAAATAATCAAAACATGGCACGGAATGACCCTTCGTGCAAATATAATCAAAACATGGCACGGAATGACCCTTCGTGCAAATATAATCAAAACATGGCACGGAATGACCCTTCGCGCACTATCACTCTTCCTCACCTAAACAACAATCACAACCAAACAGGCGAGGGAATAAACAATAATAAGAAATGTCCCGGCAAGGGAAAACACAATTAAGCAACTAAATCCCGGCAAGGGAGCAATAACAACAACTTTTACATCCCGGCAAGGAAGATAATCAATATACTCAAACCATCCCAGCAAGGGATTAATCACATCTTTTTCCATTTCTTTCATTTCTTACTCAATAGTAATTTTTATCGTTCAAGCCAACGCTCCAAAGAATTCCCAATTTATAACTAATCCTCACACTCTTCACATTATGTATAGATAATTAATTTAGCTTGGAAGAGTCCCAAAATATACCAAAATAAGCACAAACAAAGACCCACGGTCATGCTAGACACCGATGTATAGATACTCGTCACCATGCCTATATACCGTACTCGATAATTTAGCAATTAGCGATTAATAACACTATAATAATATTCCTTCAAGCCAAAGTTAGATCAAACACTTACCTAGGTCCAAAGAATAGCAATCAACTCTCCAATACCGCTTTTCCTCTACAATCCAACTCCGAATAAATGGTATCTAAGCATAATTAATTAAATAATACCAATTAGGGCCCAACAACATAATCCCATAGCCTAGAAATGAGTTTCCTAGAATTCTTCCAAAAATACCAAAATTCGACACCGGACCCACATGGTCCAAACACAAGGCTCGAACCAAAACCTAGTCACCCATAATCCCACGATAAATATATAATTTGTTTTAAGATTTGACCCCAAATTGAGGTTGAACCACCTAAAATTCTCAAAATCCTAACTCTACCAAAAACCCCTAATTTCTACTTTGATTTCATGATTTAGGTCTAGGAATTTGATAAATGATGATAGAAAATGAAGAAAACGAGTTAAGATTTACTAACCCAAGAAGTCTTGGGGAAATGGAGCTTCAATGGATGCCTAAATGCTTGGAGAAGAAAGAAGTTCATGTATTTTTGTGAAAATCCCGTCACTACTGTTCTGGAAATTATAATATAACTGGGCAGAAAATTGCTGTATGCGATCGCGGGTAATGGGATGCGACCGCATAGGGTAGGGTTTGATGTTCACTGCGATCGCGTATCTACTGTTGCGATTGCAGAGAGTAGAAAAGCTGAGCACTACGATCGCGGAGCACTATAATGCGATCGCATAGAAGGATTTCTGAGACTTAACAATTTGCTCTATGCGATCGCAGCCTATCCTATGCGATCGCATAGAAGGAAAAACTGGGAATTTGACAGCAGCAATCTTGCTGCTTTTTCTAAGTGCAAAACACCCCGAACCACCTCCGAAACACTCCCGAGCCTTTGGGGCTCCTAACCAAACACAAACACTAACTCAACAACATCCTACGAACTTACTCGAGTGATCAAATTGCCAAAACAACATCAAAATCAATGAATCAAGCCTCAAAATCATAATTTTCATTTCAAACATCTTAAATTTCTAACTTTTGATAAATAGGTCCGAAACATTTCAAACGACGTCCAATTTCGACAAAACTTCACAGGAAACGCTTAACACATATTTAAGACCTGTACCGGGCATCAGAACAAAAATAAGAGCTCGATACCATAGTCTTTTAATCAATTTTCATTGCCATTTTCCTTATTAATTTTAGAAAAATAATTTAACAGAAAAATTCTTTTACTCGGGTTCTAAACCTCGGATTTCGACTCTGAGCACATACCCGAATCACATATTTTTCTACGGACCCTCCTGGACCATCAAATCATGGGTCCGGGTCCGTTTACCAAAAATATCGACCGAAGTCAACTTTAATCATATTAATATCAAAATTCTTCAAATTGTTCACACAATTCACGTATTTCATTCTGTCGACGCGCCCGGACTGCGCATGCAAATCGAGGCAACTATAAGTGATGTTCTCAAGGCCTCGAAAGCGCGGAAAAAGAGAGAATTCTGGTGATGACCCCTTTGGGTCGTCACATTTACCTTGTCAAAACGTTCCTGCAGATCCATCCACACTACCTGTGCACTAGTAGCGTATATGATTCCACTGATTAATGTCGGAGCTACTGCATTCATCAACCATGACCCTCCAAAATCAATGACACAAGCACGTAACATATCCTCCAATTTCTGAATAGTATGCTTGGACTTACTGTCTGTCTGAGGATTAAAAGTTGTGCTCAACTCAACCTATGTACCCAACTCTCGCTACACAGACCTCCAAAACTACGATGTAAACTGAGTGCCCCTGTCTAAAATGATAGAAACAGGGACACCATGCAAACGAATAATCTCCTGGATATAGATCTTTGCCAACCGCTCTGAAGAATAGGTAGTACAGATAGGATTGAAGTGTTCAGACTTGATCAGCAGATCCACAATCACCCAAATATCATCGAACTTCTTCAAAGTTCGTGGAAGTCCAACAACAAAGTCTATAAAGATCCTCTCCCACTTCCACTCTGGAATATCCATCTGCTTGAGCAAGCCATTTGGTCTCTGATGCTCATATTTCACCTACTGAAAATAGAGACATCGAGACACAAATACCACAATGTCTTTCTTCATTCTCCTCCACCAGTAGTGCTACCTCAAATCCTAATACATCTTCATAGCACCCGAATAAATGGAATATCACGAGCTATGGGCCTCCTCCAGAATCAACTCTCGAAGCCTATCCATATTGGGCACACATATCCGGCCCTGCATCCTCAACATCCCATCATCACCAATAGTCACATCTATGGCGTCATCATACTGAACTCTGTCCTTAAGGACAAGAAAATACGGATCATCATAGTGGCACTTCCTGATGCGATCATATAAAGAAGACCGAGAAACCATACATGCCAATACCCGACTGGGCTCCAAAATATCTAACCTCACGAACCGATTGGCCAAGGCCTGAACATCAACTACAGGAGGTCTCTCCCCAACTGGAATATATGCCAAACTCCACATACTCACTACCTTTCAGCTCAAAGCATCGGCCACCACATTGGCCTTTCCCGGATGATACAATATAATGATATCATAATCCTTAAGCAACTCCAACCATCTACGCTGCCTCAAATTAAGATCCTTTTGCTTGAACAAATGATGAAGGTTATGATGATCAGTGAACACCTCACAAGATACGCCATACAAGTAATGCCTCCAAATCTTCAATGCGTGAACTATGGTAGATAACTCTAAATCATGAATAGGATAGTTCTTCTCATGGGGCTTTAACTGACGAGAAGCATAAGCAATAACTCTACCCTCCTGCATCAATACATAGCTAATCACTCCTCTCGAAGCATCACAATACACAGTGTATGAACCTAACGCAGATAGCAAAACCAGCACTGAAGTTGTGGTCAAGGCTGTCTTGAGCTTCAGAAATATCTCCTTACACTCATCCGACCATACAAACGAAGCACCCTTCTAAGTCAACTTGGTCAAGGGCGATGCGATAGATGAGAACCCTGAAAAAACTGGCAACAATAGCCTGCTAGATCGACAAAACTACGAATCTCAGTAGCTGAGGACAGTCTAGGCCAACGCAAAACCGCCTCTATCTTATTTGGGTCAACCTGAATACCCTCACTAGACACCACATGGCCCAAGAATGCAACTGAACCGAGCCAAAATTCACACTTGGAGAACTTTGCATAAAGCTTCTCCTCCCTCAATCTCTGTAGCATAGCCCTCAAATGCTCTACGTGCTCCTCCTGACTACATGAATATACCAGAATATCATCAATTAAAACTATGACGAATGAGTCAAGATAAGGCCATAACACACTGTTCATCAAATGCATGAACGCTGCTAGGGTAATGGTCAGCCCAAAAGACATAACCAAAAACTCATAATGACCATATCTGGTCCTGAATGTTGTCTTAAGAATATCTGAATCCCTTATCTTTAACTGGTGATAACCTGAACGAAGATCAATCTTGGAGAACACTCTGGCTCCCTGAAGTTTGTTGAATAAATCATCAATATGAGGCAACAGATACTTGTTCTTAATTGTTACCTTGTTCAATTGCCTATAATCAAAGCACATTCTCATTGTTCCATCATTTTTCTTCACAAACAGAACCATCGCACCCCAAGGTGACACACTAGGCCGAATGAACCCCTTATCTAGGAGTTCCTGAAGCTGATCCTTTAACTCCTTCAACTATGCTGGTGCCATACGACACGGCAAAATAGTGCGGTGGCATGCCCGTCAAGTCTACAGAAAATACATCAGGGAAATCGCTCACAACTGGGATAGAATCAATACCGCGAGTCTCACCTCCGACATCCCTTAATAAGGCAAGATACGAGAGACAGCCCTTCCCCACCATACGCTGGGCCTTTAAGAAAGAGATCACTGTACTAGAAACATAATCAGTCACACCTCTCCACTCAATCTGTGGGAAACCTGGCATAGCCAATGTGATTGTCTTAGCATGGTAGTCCAAATTATCACATCACGGAGATAGCCAATTCATGCCCAGAATGACATCAAAATCCACCATACTCAATAATAAAATATCAACTCGGGCCTCCAGACCCCCAATAATTACCATACATGATCGGAACACACGGGGCTATACATGAACATGTAAATCAATAAACTCATGGGGCGCACCTAAATAACGAGCAAAGTATGATGACACATAAGAAAAGGTGGATCCGGGATCAAATAATACAGAGGCATCTATGTGGTCCACTGAAACAATACCTGTAATAACAGCATTTGAAGCAATAACATCGGGTCTGCCTGGAAGAGCATAGAATCAGGCCTGACCTCCACCTGATTGACCTCACCCTCTGGGGCTACCCCTGGCTTTTTGACCTCCACCCCTAGCTGGCTAGGTGGGTGGTGAAGTAACTGGAGCAGAAGTCAAAGGTTTTCCCCTCTACTAAGACTGACCATTATGAAGACGAGGACACTGTCTCCTCATATGCCCAAACTCTCTACACTCATAGTAACTCCTCGGTGCAGGAGATGGGGACTGAAGGGAACCCCTAACACCAGAATGACCAATAGAATAACCTGCATGGAAGAACCCTGGACTGATGGTGCATGGGATCAACTCTGAGCTGGAAGGGCACTAAGTGATAAGTGTCCCTGATGAGAACTGTGAAAGCCATGACCCGATGATGCTCCACGGTAACCTGGGCGAGCTGAATGACCCTGCCCGAAAGAACGGCCTCTGACCTATTGGAACTAACCCCTCGAAGGAGCACTGCTAAAGCTACCAGATCCCCGAGGCCTCTTTGCCTCCCTCTCCTCTCGGTCCTATCGGCGAACTGACTTAATCTCACTGGCGATATCAACAACCTCCTCAAAGGTTGCACCTATCAGCTCTCCCCAGTCATGAGAATCTGAAGCTGGTACGTGAGGCCATCAACAAACCTCATGATACTCTCTCGATCTGTGGGAACGAACCAAATCGAATGTCGGGCTAACTCAGAGAACCACATCTCATACTGCGTGATCGTCATCTCCCCCTGACGCAACTGCTCAAACTGCCTACGTAGCTCCTCTTGGCACGACTGAGGTACATACTTCTCCATGAAAAGAACCAGGAACTACTGCCAAGTAAGGGGCACTACATCAACAGGCCTACGCCTCCCACCAAGTGAAGGCAGCCCCAGAAAATTGAAAGGTAGTAAATTCCACACCACTAGCCTCAAGAATCCCTGTTGTACGAAGCATCCGCTAGCACTTATCCAAGAAACCCTTGGCATCCTCGCCCTCTGCATCGCTAAATGTCGAAGGCTGGAGTCTACCAAACCTCTCAAGTCGATTATGCTCATCGTCCCTTATAACTGGTACTACAAACTCCTAAGATGGTGCAACCAGCTAGGCTGGAGGTTCCCCTAGTGTTTGGAGCCCCTGCACAACCTGCTCAGGTGTGCGAGAAACGGGGGTTTGGATCCCTCCACCGGTCTAAGAAGTAGTTGCGGCCGTAGTAGCTGAGATCGCCTGAGCCAAACCGTTACACACTTATAAGATCTGAGCTAAAGCCTCCTAAAGGCCTGGAATCACAGTAGGCACAACTGGTCCGTGAGCTGGTGCTGTTGTAGCGTCCACAACTGGGACCTGATCTGGAACAGGGGCAGCTGGTAGATCTGCAGGTGCTGCTCTAGCTGCTCTGCCCCTGCCACGGCCTCGACCACGACCTCGGCCTTTGGTGGCCCTAGCTGGTGGTAATGGTGGTCGCCCATCCTGCCTGGTAGCACGTGTCCTCACCATCTGTGAGAGAATGGAATAATAGAAGTTTAGTACTCGGATCAATAAATTTGAATGACAAAAATTTCATGAATATGAAGCTTTTCCCAAAGGTTCTGCAGCCTTTCAAGGATAAATACAGACGTCTCTGTATCGATCCACGAGACTCTACTAAACTGGCTCATGACTCACGAGACCTATGTAACCTAGGCTTTGATACCAACTTGTCACGACCCTAAATACCGGTCGTGATGACGCCTATCACATTACTAGGAAAGCCAACTAAACAATTAACCACAACCCTTTTCCTTTTACATTAAGCCATTTTTATGCAAGTATAAATATCATGCTTTTCATATTAAGCTTTTAAACAATAGATAAATATGCGGTAGTCAATAAAACACGAACCATATAGCCCCAAAAAACCTGGTGTCACGAGTCTAGAGCCTCTAATACAACTTTGAATACCTACTACATCAATAGTCTAGGAAATGCGGAAAAGATAAGAAGATAGAGGGGAGAAACAGGACTACGGACGCCATGAAGTTACCTGGAAATCTCCTTCAACACACTAAATCAGCTTATCCGCCCTTACTTGGACATTCGGGCACCTGGATCTGCACACAAGGTGCAAGGAGTAACGTGAGTACGCCAACTCAGTAAGTAATTAAAGTAAATAAGTACTGAAAGCAGTAACGAGCAGTTCATAAAGCATATAATTGAAAATCACAGGATACCATATCAAGTTTACAGGTTAAAACCAGTTTTGTCAAAGAATTAGCTTTTCCAATTTAAAACATTTGAATTCAGATACTTAACAATATTTTCAACATAGGCTTATTGAAAAGCAGAGTGAAATCAGTGAAAACATCATAACTCGGCCCCAAGGGCAAGGAATTACTTAAAATATGGTATCTCGAGCAGCCTCTCAGTCACTCGTGACTCAACCCACGTCACTAAGTCTTACAATATCTCATAATAATACAAATCATAATAACCTCTGCGGAGTGCAGCCCGATCCATATATTTATAGTCGACTACGCTCACGGGGGTATGTAGACTCTGGAGGGAGTCCTACAGCCCAAGCGTCATATCGCTGGGGCGCGCAGCCTGATCCAATATATATATATATATATATATATATATATATATATATCATTGCGGCAGCATGCAACCCGATCCATAACTCACATAGGTATAAACATTCTCACACTTAGGTCCTCGACCTCTCTCAGTCATTAACCTCACAACCTCTCGGGCACAACAGTCAAAATTAGGGAACTTGGTCCAAATAGTTCTCTCTTTTAAAAGTGACAATAATAAACCAGTTCTAGACAATTAAAAGGTAAAACATAACTGAGGATATGCTTTTAGCAAGTAAAACAAGGAAAAACAGTCAAAATTTCCCTAAAGGTTTCTACAGGTTGGCACAAGGCTCCAAACAAGGCATATAGCCCATAATACAGTATAATATCCAAAATAAGGAATAATACAATATTTTCAAACCAAAAATGCAGCTTAATAGTCACTGCAGGGCGGACCAGGTCACACACCCTACCGGTGCACGCCCACACACTCGTCACCTAGCATGTGTGTCACCGCGTTTATCAAAACAAGTCAAATATAGGGGTTTTGTACCCTCAGTTCCAGATTTTCAATGGTTACTTACCTCGAATCGGCCTCCACTCGCATTGAATCTATCAAAAATCACAACGAGGACGTCAAAGTATGCTAAGGGAATGAAGCCCAAGAGAAAACAATCAAAATAATACCAAAATTCAGAAATTACCAAAACACGACCCCAGGGCCTACATCTCGAAACTTAAAATTTTTTTTACCGGAGGATTCTTTATCTCCCATGAATTCATACATACCAAGAACATTAAAATTCATCCACAAATGACCGTTCAAATCCCAAATGTTTGGTCTCCAATTTCAAGCCCTAGCTCTTCAATTTTAGGCTTAGATTTCATGATTTTCTAAGTGGAATTCACATAATAATTGAGTTTTAAGTCCAAGAATCTTACCTCCAAACGTTTCCCCTTGAATCCCTCTTCAATCTCCTTCAAAAATCTCCCAAAATGGCCAACTATGGAGTAAAATAACCCCACATTCGCGGACAAGACGAGCTTAAAATATTCGGTCCAGGCCTTAATTTCCTTCTTCGCAAATGCGGTCAAAGCCTCGCGTTCGTGAAGCATAAAAATAATGCTGACCAAAAATCCTCTTACGCGAAAGCAATACAACACACACGAATGCGATGCTTTACTAGATGAACCTTCACGAATGCGTCCCAAACATCGCGAACACGATGAGCAACTTGACCTCCACCCAGCTAACTTTTACGCGATTGCGAAGCCCCTATCGCGAATGCAATGCATCACTTTCCAACCCTCCGCGAACGCAAAGCCCTTCTCGCGAACGCAAAGGAAAAAATCCCATTGACCTCATCTGACTCTTCGCGAATGCGAGGCTCCACTCGCGAACGCGAAGAGTAAAATCCTGCAACAGGGCAACTTCTGCAATTTCCTTAACTCCCAAATGATACGATTGACCACCCGAAACTCACCCGAGGCCCCAGGGACCTCAACAAAAGGCACCAACATATCCTAATATCTTGTTCAAACTTGTTCCATTCCTCAAAACACTTCAAACAACATCAAATCAAACAAAACACATCGGATTCAAGCCTAAGTTTCTAAAAATCTTTCGAATTCCGCTTTTGATCAAAAACCCAACCAAACCACGTCCGAATGACCTAAAATTTTGACAGACACATCCCGAATGATATAATGAAGCTACTGCAACTCTCGGAATACTATTCCGACCACTATATCAAAATCTCACCTACCAACAGAAAATTGCCAAAATTTCAACTTTGCCAATTCAATCCTAAATCTATTTCGGACCTCCAAAACCCCTTCCGATCGCGCTTCTAAGTTACAAATTACCTCCCGAAGCTAACCGGACTATCGGAACTCACATCCGAGCCCTCTAATACATAAGTCAGTATTCGATTAACTTTTTCAACTTAAGCTTCCTTAAAAGAGACTAAGTGCCTCAAACCTCACCAAATCCTATCCGAACTCTATCTGACCAACTCAATGCCACAAAATACGGATAAACAAAGCATAAAGAAGAAGAAATAGGGAAAAAGGAGCTATAACTTATTAGACGATTGGCTGAGTCGTCACAATGATATTGTGGACATTTAAATTTCAGAATTTAATTGTCTAATCTGCTATATATAATCAGACCTCTCTATAACAACATCTTGATATAACAACACCTCACTATAAAAGCTAAACTTTTTTTAAACCAATTTTTATGTTATGTTATAATATATGTCTCTATAACAACGTTTTGCTATAACATCTAAAAATATTTTGAACAAATAATATTGTTATAGATAGATTTGACTGTATTTACAGTGAAAGGGTCGTTCAAGATTAATATTACAGTGATGATAATGAAACTTAGTACGTCAACGGCTACCTTTGTAGGGTGCCTTTTGTTATTCCTTTTTATTGTGTGTAGAGTGCGTATGTTGTTTTCAAGCAAAATGGCTATTAGAAGTCAACAACTCAACATTAGGGATTTTATATTAATTTTAATTGGTATGCAAACATGCCGAATTAAATCATGGGCAGCCCTTCAATTCTCCTCCGTATTTCTTTTTATAGTATATTCTATATCTAAATGTTAATTATAAAGTGATTAATTAATTAATTAAAATCTATAGATTCTTATACATCACTAGATACGGAGATGCATGAAACTTAGCTATGATGTCCATAGGGATGACGATCAAGAGGTTGTCATGTTGATTACGTACTCATGAATTAGAGGTACTAAGGATTTAACTTAATATATAGTGGTGACAGAAGAAAACAGTATTAGCATAGATAGATCCCCTAAAAGATTCTTAATAAAAGTTAAAATGTTAGATTTGGTTGGTGTACAATTAAGTGGCTTAATAATTCAGCATCTTTTACTCGTAGACTAGTAGTTAAGTGAAAAGGATGCCATCACAACGATGTAAGCATAGTCTGTATTCATAGAATGAGAAGAGATACTACTACTTATATTTTATTTAACTTTTATCTACTAATAGTATAAGAAAAGCTGCACGCGTTAGGAATCTTACATAATTATCTTTAGGAATCTTATTAGTATAATTATTTTTGGGCATAAATACATGATACTCCATGTTAGCATGTAAACCTAATACCTTTATGAACCCTCACATATTTTTAGTCATATAATCCTATTATTTTTAGGATATACTTCTTAAAAACTCCTATTGCTAATTTAATTTGAGAACGTATTATATTTTCCAAATTCATGTAGAAATAGGAGAGCGTATATTATTATACAAATACGAATATAATATTAATAGATCAAAATAGCCCTAAAATGTTAAACAGAAAGACTCATAGGGAAGTGAAATAACTGTAATAACTTATTTTTTGAACTATAATAACTTCTATGTTAATTTTTTTAATATTTAAGATCTTAAAACTAATGCAATTTTGTTTATGGAATTTATATTAAAAATATATAGGAAGGTCTAATAAAACTAATTTCATAAGAATCCTCCATATTTGTAGTATATTGCCACTCTATAATATCCAATAACAAAAAAAAAAAAGTAATATTAAACTGATTGCATAAAGTGTTGAAATTGAGAAAAAATTCCCAAGATAATAGATTACTCCTTATACTATATTTGAACTTCTTTCCTACTCAAATAATATTTTTTTATTCTTAATTTTTCGCGTAATACTGAAAATATACCTAAGTATTAAAGAACAGCTAAGAAAATTTTTAAGCATATAAATGTGTGAAGAGAAAAAAAAGGTTGGTAAGAGTCAATAGCACTAATGATTTTGCAAATATAAAGATCCAAAAGTGAAATGTCAGATCGATCTTTTTAATCTTTAAAAATAAAATTTATGGTGGATAAAATTATAATTACTAACATATTCAAACTTGAGGTGAACCAATATTAAGTATCTGAATCAAGAAAAAATAAATTATTTTTTATGTTAAACTCTGATCACGCCTAACTATGCCTTATAAAAAAGACTAAGCGGTCATTGCAAATATAATCCGATTTACAAGTCCAGAGTCGAATCCCGCAAAGAACTAAGGCTTAGCTACAGTTGTTCAATATCACCAAGAAACACAAGTCCAAACAATTTCCTAATTATAAAGATTACAATGTTTACTTTTATCTAATTAACTAATAAATACTAGAAAGCAGTAAAACTATTAATTAACAGGGATAAGGATTGGAGACAAGATTAAGGAGATCTAGAGTTATGATTTTCCGTATTATCGGAATCCTTTCTGTTACATTTTTTATAAATTTTTCTAAGTTTTCTCTACCGATCATGAGTGCTTTGAGCGTTGTAATTCTCTCCCGAGTAACTACCATAATTTACTAGATATATTCTTCCGAATTACACTAGCTGACATTAAGTACAGCTCACTCGAATCGCACCAAGGTTTTGTTATCCCTAATCCCACCTTTTTCGTTTCTAGATTGATCGATAGCTATTTTATTTTTGTTGCGAATTTGCTAAGCTGCTGCAATTTGTGTGAAATGTGGAGATGAATTTAAATCTTTTGTTGAGTAAAATGGATTGGAGGATAAGATGGATCGAAATAGTTTCTTCTGACTGTCATGA
>MU733279.1:310-35100 GCA_026770625.1 Nicotiana glauca
TACCTTGGCTCTAACAACAATTGTTGCGGAAGCCAAATGTATATAGTGTGAATAAGTCACAACTACTATACCAAAAATTATGGCAGTCACCAAATAATAAATAAGACAATAAAGCAATAATAAAAGGAACACCAGAATTAACGAGGTTCGGCTAATTTTGCCTACTCCTCGGACACAACCAATATTTTATTTTACTCCAAAAATACAAGTAAATTAATACTAAAGAGAAAAGATACAAATACCTTAAAAGGATAAGAGGACAAATGAGAGGTGTATTTAAATCCTAAATATTAAGCCTTCTTTTACATGGAAAATTCCAACAAAAAATCTTCTACCCACCGACGTGGGACAAATTGGTTTTGCCAAATTCAACAAGCAAAACATGCAATTTTTTGATAGATTCCAGTGACCTTTAGCACTCTTTTTGTTTTTTGCGATGTTACTATTTGTACTATTTGTAAATATATTGGTTATCTTTGTGCTGTTAATGCCAAGTGACGAAACCGAGGTCCCATTATTTTTTAAAAATTACTGTAACGAAAGATGCAGTACAACTTTCCTTGTAAGATTTAACTTTTACTTATAAATATTTTTTCCTTATTTAAATCGTGTAGCTACTGTCCTCAAATTCGATCCTTTCATGTTTACATGTTTTAAACACGTTTGGATTTGTAACCAATTTTCTAAATTTTTGTCTTTATTTTATTTTGTAGGATTGAACACGTATGAATAATTAATATATTTTCAAAATCTTTTTTTTTGTTGATTATCTTTTTTGGATCATGTGAGTAGTGTTAATTCAAATTTTTTATACGTGCACAAAAAGTTTAATCTGACTTATAAATTTGCTATTTTTTAATATAAATCATTTAATCATTCATGATGGATAACACATAAGTTGTATTTTATGTTAGATAATAGTTATTATCATTTAATTATATTTCTAATATTAAAACTTCAAAATTAACTAAAATTTTGCTATTAATCTTAAATTATTTGAGTTATTCGGAGGAAGTTTTAATATTTAGGAATTCAAATCGAATAAAATTTTAATTTATATAAATTATTTTCTTATTATTATTGCATAAAAATAAATCTTTATTCAAATACATATCCAAAGAAGAAAATCAAAATTTTAAATTCAATTCATATTTATCAGGATCTAATAACAATCTTGAAAATCACAGAACTAAGTTGCACACGTTTTAATTTTTCCACTTATGCTTTTATCTACAAGGTTGTCCTATTCTACTTTTAAATTGGGGTATTTATACTAATAACTGGTTGAATTTATTGTTTACTTTATTTTATTGGTATACAAAAATTATACATAGAAAAATAAACGACTATTTAGATTAATTTTTCTTTTAATAATTTAGTTTATTGAAATATTATAAATATATACAGTATAATAGTAATAAAAAATCTTTGGAAATGAAAATTTTGGCAGCACAATATTAAATTGAAGTTTACGTTAGTAGTGAGGTAATAGAGTAGTTGGGAGCAGTGTCAGGAAATCACTTTGTGGAGAAGAAATCCTAATTACGTGTTGTACAGTGCGCAGTGTACGTCCAAAAAGTGGGAGCGGACTTGATTTGGAGTCGTACACAAATTGGGGTATAGGTATTTTGGTGCTGTACGTGGGCATATCAGCTCTTTTAATATAGTGCCATAATATTTGGCGGTATACATTAACGGCACAGTTAACGTTAATGTATAGTGTCAAGTATTATGGCACTATACATAAAAATGTAATTTTTTTTCTATTTATTTGTATATTTTGAATTCAAAAGAATCACATTTTGTCCCTGAAATACTAATTTCCTTAGAAAAACATCCTGTACATTATTCTCAGTACGTTACTGACCGACTGAATTATAGCTCTTTGTACTAATTTATGTGTACATATTTAAAGTATTTTTTAATACATACACAGTTACAATCAAATCTATTGAATTCTGCCGAGCTCCGGCCCGGGGTGGTGGATTAGAAGGAGAAGAACTATATGTAGATTGAACCAAGCCATTAGCATATATTTAGTTCATTATTTCAATATTTGTTTTTCGCAATTTTTTCTGTTAATCTGCCAATAAAGCCTGTAAAATGAGAAGTTTTATTTTGGATCTCATACAACTAACTCTAATTGTATGAGACTCCTTTTTATGTCACAAAATTGTGGACCCAATCTTACACTTCTAGATCCACAGAAATTTGAATTCACAAAATTATGAGTCAAAAAGTTATCTCATACAACTAATGTAAGTTGAAACACAAAATAAAAATTTTCCTTTTAGACTATCTGATCAAAATTAAACCTCCGCGCTACATTTTTCTTGAAAGTGAGTGGAGCTTGTGGAATTGTCTGATAGGTCCTGCATTTTTAATTCAAAATCTCCATGGTCTTTGAATTCTCATTTGTCATACTACTATTGTAATAGTCGAGTCCGCTAGTGATATTGTCCTCTCTGGAACTAGGCCTTCACGGGTTTAAAATGCGTCACTAGGGTCTAAGGCTTGTTAAATTATATACCCAACATCCCTCTTGTATTTTGCCGATGTGAGACACTGTCAATAATCTGGGGTGTTATAATTATAGCATCGGCCACCAGATATCTAACAAATTAATAAAATATACTCTGATATATAGTATAAACATCCGTTATATTAATCCCTCCGTTTCATATTATTTGAGGTAGTTTGACTCGGTACAGAGTTTAAGAAAAAAGAAGAAGACTTTTGAAACTTGTGGTCTTAAAAGATTAAGGGGTAATTAAAAGGTTTGTGGGGTCATGCCATTTGTGTGGCTATAAAAACTTCTCATTAAGGGCAAAAAGGGTAAAGTGAAGAATTTAAAGTTGAATTATTTTCAAATATAGAATGTGTCATTTATTTTGGAAATGGCTAAAAATAAAAGTACCTCATTTAATATGAAATAGAGGGAATATAAGTGTATATTTTTAGGATCGGATTAACCAGGTATCACACGGAAGCTAGTAAAATAAACCTTAAACGACGATAAATTAAACAGCAAAAGAAAAATATGTGAAAAGAGATAGAAATATTTAACATAGTTAGTTCGAAAGTTGCTTTTCTTTTAGCACAGGCAAATCAAGATTTTAGAATCAGTAGATTTAGAATGAGTGTGTGATTTTGATTATATGTGTATATTGTAACCTTTGTTTTTTTTACATGTGTATACATAGTTTAAGTTTAAAGTAATGGTGAACTCACTAATTTCTACCTAAATCTATCCGAATTTAATTCGTTATAAAGTAAATGATGAATCTAATCTCTAGCGATATTCAATTATTTTTAAAGGTAAAAAATATTAATAATATTTTACTAAGATCTTTTATACTTTTAATATAATAAAGATATGATTAGTAGTTAGTATATTCTTAGCCATGGTACAATGTAATATTATGTTTTTATAAAGAGAAAGAACTTGTGTATGTCTAAATAATATATGTATTAGCTAATTAAGATAGTATTATTTAGAGCCCGTTTGGACTAGCTGATTATAAATAGCTGATAAGCTTGAAGTGCTGAAAAGCATTTATAAGTGTTGAACCTGATTTTTTAAATAAACATTTACATGTTTGGATAGACGTGCTGAAACTGATAATAAGTAGTTGCTGTGTTTAATAAAAAAGTGCTTATAAGTTGTTCTTTTATTAAAATGACTAAAATATCCTTAAAAACTTTACAAAAGAGTATAAATCAAAAAGTTTCTTTGTAAAGAAAAAGACGAACAACGAATATGGAATGAAAAGAGGTTAGAAAATTTATTTTGAGAAAAATATTTTGTAAATTAGAAAATATTATTAAGGATAAACTAGTAAAAACCTCGGTCAAACTAAAAGTGTTTATAAGCTAAAAAGTCATAAGTCGGAGGTGATCGACCTATGACTTATGGTTGATTTTAGCTTATAAGCACGTTGGATATTTACCAAACGTTTAGATAAGCCAAAAAGCGCTCATAAGCCAATTTGACCAGCTTATAAGCTTTGTCAAACACCCTCATATTTTAGTTTGTTACATTATACTAGGTGGTAGATGAAGTTAACGCTGGGCACGATAGACCCTTGTGGTCCGACTCTTCCTCGAACTCCGCGTATAGTGGGAGCTTAGGACATCGAGTTGCCTGTTGGGTGTGCGTGAACAAAGTCTCACATGGAAAGGAGAAAGGAAAAAGATTCTACTTATAAGGAGTTTGATACTTTTAATAGTGTGATGCCTTTTGAGGATAACCATACGGGCTTGAACCAAAACGGAGAATATCACACCATGTTAAGAGTATATTTGGACCGTTTTAGCCCAACAACAGATATCAAAGATAGTTTGACGAGACGAGTATGGAGATGGTGCATACACAACATAAATACTCGAATCATGTGGATGCAAATAGTATAAAATGATGTTAAAAGTATTTTTGGGCCGTTTTAGTCCAAACACAACCCTTACCAAAAAATAAAAATATGATTTTCTATTAAGTGACATGGTTATATAAATACTTTTAAAGCGTATGTCCGTATAGAACTAAAACTTCTTTTCTTTTTAGCATTACTTTCTCAAAAAAGAAATTATTTGAAGAAGGTTATCTCCAATTCCCCATTTGCGGGGCAAGCAAACATACCAAGCAATGGATGGCTAGGATTTAGTCCCCATTTGCGGGGCAAGCAAACATGCCAAGCAATGGATGGCTAGGATTTAGTCCCCAAGATCCATCTTCTGTTTGATTTTCAAGAATCCAATCCAAACTCTGAGGTAAACATGGCTGATTTACAGAATATTTTGAAGGGACCATAGCTACCCATGTTGTGTCATAAGAAGAAGGAGATAGCTCTACTTTCTGAAATGATTTCTTTATTCTCTAGTTCTTTAATAATTAGTTCTTTAATAATTATAAGAACAATTAACCTAAATAGTTGTTGATCCAATCACTTAACTTAAGAATAGGCGGCATATATACTCCCTTCGTTTCATATTATTTGACGTAGTTTGACTCAGCACGAAGTTTAAGAAAAAAGAAAAAAACTTTTGAAACTTATAATCTTAAAAGATTAAGAGGTAAAAGGTTTATGGGGCCATGCCATTTATATGACTATAAAAACTTCTCATTAAAGACAAAAATGATAAAATTAAGAGCTTAAAGTTGAATTATTTTCAAATTTAAAAATATGTTATTTAATTTGGAACAGACTAAAAAAGAAAGTACATCATTTAATATGAAACGGAGGTATTTAATATGAAACGGAGGGAGTATAATATATGCAAGATATATGTATAATATGTGTATAAACATATATAATACTCCCTCTGTTCCAGTTTATGTTTATTCTATTTTCTTTTTGGTTCGTTCTAAAAAGAATAATCCATTTAAAAATTTGGAAACAATTTAGCTTAAACTTACAATTCTACCCTTAACGAGAAGCTTTTATAATCATACAAATACTTTATTCCCTTTTTAACTTTTTTATGATCACAAATTCCAAAAATTTTTATTTTTTCTTAAACTCCATACCCAATCAAATAGGTTTACCTAAATTAGAACAAAGAGATATAATCTATATATACGTAACTTATGACTCCGCATCTATGATAAGAAAGAAGAAGGAACAGAAAGGAATATATAAGTGGGACTTTGACAATATCTGGACGAAGATAGAAAAAATTGAAAAGAACTATTTAAAAATTGAATTTGTTTTTTGGACATGAATTTCATTTCGAAAAAAGAGAAAGTTTTGCAAGTGAAGGAAATTATTTAACAAGAAATATTCATCAAACTATTTTTTTTAAACATTTCACCATTATTTCAGATTGAACATACTTGCGCGCGCGCATATATATATATATATTATATAAAATTTCTTTTGAACAAAAAAGGGATCATATCACCGGTGATGAAGCAGTTGTAGCTGCATCTTACTCCTCTACATGGTCCCTGGGAAAAAAACTCACACACACAAAAAAAAAATGACACAAATTAGGACATGGTTACAAAAGAACTGAATTATAAAATATATCATTGCAGTAATCAAAATTATGTGACTTACTGGTCGATGAACCTAATTTGCCATTTCCCAAATTACGATGAGAAAATGGTAGTATGACTTTGCTTCTGTAACCAAGTATCATTATTCTATAACGTTTGGTAGGGTGCATTAGATAAGTTAATGCATACATTATTTTTGTGTATTTATAATATATTGTTTGGTAGGGTGCATTAGCTTTGTGTATTAATAATACATTGTTTGATAGACATTTTGAACTCATGCATTACTTATGCAAGCATTAGTTATACATCATATTTGGTATTATCCTATGCATAACTAATGCATAGAAAATAATGGCATTAGCAATGCAATGGGTTTTAGTGCATGCATTAGCTTAGTTAAAGACAAAATTGCCTTTCAAAATTTATGCTTGATTAAAATATGCTAGTTAGTATATTAATACAAGTTCAAAATAATCCCAATAATGAGAAATAAAATTATATCCCTAGTAAATAAATAAATTATTAGCATATTTTTCTTTTTTATAAATAAATATTTAATTTTATTTTATAATATAGGTAGACAAATAAAATATTTTTTAAAACATTTTCATATAAAAATATTTCTCAACATATGTTTCTTTTAAAAAGCTAGAGTGTGGACTAGTTTTGAGGGCATTTTTATAAACAAACAATTCTTTTAGAAATTGTGCAATGTTTTAATACATCAAACCAAACAATAGATAAGAAATATATTAGCATAACTAATACCAGCACAACTAATGCAAGCATAACTAATACCAATATAACTAATACAACCATAATTAATGCCAGCATTACTAATACACCCTATTCAACATTGTTCTTATGCACCCTACCAAACGACCCCTAAAAGTGTGTGGTGGGAGAGAGAGAAAGGAAGAGAGAACTATTTGTAGATTTTTTCCCACGTGTCGATATTTCTGTGCCTCACACGCTATTTTGGCTACATTACGTACGTCTAACGTTGTACCTGATGTAATAATTTCCTAAGAAATCTCATTACTAAAAGACAAATTTTTTCTAAGGAAAAATATCGTGTACATTTATCTCTTATATGGGTATTAATTTTTACTAATCGTAGCCCTTCAAATGTTATATCTCATATCCAATGACGATACATTATCTTTTTGGGTTCTAGATTTTACGATAACAATCTTAAGAGTTAAGTAATTAGGTTCTAAGTTTAATAAGTATATATCTTTAAACAATTTTTTAATACATATAGAGTTACAACCAGATGACATAGTTCTGATTGATGAGACACGAAGCGGCGTAAACGAGAGGCTGGAGGTTTGAAGACATGCCCTTGAGTCTAAGGGTTTCAAGTTGAGCAGGACTAACACGAAATACCTAGAGTGCAAGTTCAATGTCGAGCCGACGAAAGCGGGATTGGACGTGAGGCTTGACTCTCAAGTCATACCCAAGAGGGGTAGTTTCATGTACCTTGGTTCGATTATTTAAGGGAATGGGGAGATCGACGAGGATGTCACAGACCGTATAGAGGTGGGGTGGATTAAGTGGAGGTTAGTGTCCGAAGTCCTGTGTGACAAGAAAGTGCCACTGATACTAAAAGGTAAATTTTATAGAGCAGTGGTTAGGCCGGCCATGTTGTATGAGGCTGAGTGTTAGCCAGTTAAAAACTCACATATCCAGAATATGAAAGTAGTAGAGATGATGATGTGAAGTGGATGTACAGAAAAACTAAGATGGATAAGATTAGGAATTAAGATATTTGTGAGAAGGTGGGCGTGGCCCCCATGGATGACAAGTGCGGGAAGCAAGGCTCAGATGGTTCGGGCACGTTCAAGGAGAAACACTAATGCCTCAGTGAGGAAGTGTGAGCAGCTGGCTTTGGTGGGTACGAGGAGAGGTAGAGGGCGGCCTAAGAAGTATTGGGTAGAGGTGATCAGGCATGACATGACGTAGTTTCAGATTACCGAGGACATGGCCCTTGGCAGGGAGTTGTGTATGTCGAACATTAAGGTTGTAGGTTAGGAGGTAGTTGTGAATATTTCTATGGCGCTCCAGAGTGAGGCTAGTAAGTTAGGATTTAGTCTTAGAATTCTAGTGGTTAGCGTTGAGTTCTCATTACTCTTTCGTTCCTCTTAATGTCAGGCTTTATCTATTGGTTATTGCTGTACTTTTCATTTATTTCCTGTTTCTTATGATGCATTTATTTTTTCTTTGATGTTTATTGATGACACTGATATATCACATCTTTTCATCTTCTTGAGCTGAGGGTCTTTCGGAAATAACTTCTCTGCACCTCGAGGTAGGGGTAAAGTCTGCGTATACACAACCCTCCCTAGACCCCACTAGGAAAATTTTACTGAATCTTTGTTGTTGTTGACACAAAGTTACAACCAAACCTACTGAATTCTTCCAAATTAGTACCTTAGCTTAAGGTCGACCTCCGCCCCCGGGGGTGATGAGTTTGAAGCCATCAGCAGGTATTTAGTGGGACTTTGGACATAAGAACTGTACAATTTCAAAATAGGGGGAAAATATTTTCAAGTAAAAATGGTATTTGAAATTTAGAATTGTGTTTGGACATGAATATAATTTTGGGTTATTTTTGAAGTTTTGAGAGTATTCTAAGAGTGTGAGTACATGAGTTCATCACTAAGATACATTGCATTTGGCGTGCGTAGTTGAGATACATACATATAGATGTATTTCCTCATGCTACCCGGTTTTCATGACATCCATTATTTCACTTGCTTATCAGCATGTAGGTATAGTGATGTACTTTCCTCATGCTATCTGAATAAAATATCTTAACTATTGTTGAAAGATTTTTGGGAAAAATCACAGTTTTTAGACTTACTAATATCTTTGGTGATTTGGTGAAAAGAATTGAGTTTTACTGACATCATTGAAAAATATGCCTATTTTTCCCTAACTGTGAACGAGTTGAGCATCATACCTCTAAGTTATTTCTTGTACTATTTTTATTATTTTGTTATTAACTCTTGCTGGTTATTGGAGTTGGACTTTGACCCTTGTCCCAACTCGTCACTACTTTAAACCTAAGGTTAGGTTTGTTACTTATTGAGTACACGGGGTCCGTTGCACTCATACAAAACTTCTGCACCTTGCGTGCAGATGATTGTTTATCGTAAAAATGGTAACAACAATTGACTTTGTAAATAGGACTCTAAAAATATGTGATCTACTTTTATGCTAGTTGTTAGAGCAGTTGATGCTAGGGGCATGAAGTTTAACGATGAGATACAAGCTAAAACGGGACAGTAATCAAACCGTAGGGCTTGCTACCTGGGCTTCAGACTGGTCGATGAAAGACCTCGGGCTCGATACCCGACTCGAGCTCGAGCTAGAGCTATCAGGGGTAACTGGTAAGGGGATAATAGTTAAGATATAATTAAAGAAGGCTTTTTATGGCCAATACCAAGCAATAAATGAAGAAAAAGTATGGAAGAAATAAATAGAAAGAGTGGCCTCGAGCGAGTAAGTTAGAGAGAAAAGAGAGAGAGAGAGAGAGATATTATTGATCTTGTGTAGAATGGTTGGAGCAACAACCGCCGCTTATAGAGTGATGAGGACCCCCTTTATATAGGAGGGGAAATCCAACATAGTACAAGGGTGCATTAATTATAAAGAACACAGGATAGGACAGCTGATTAGCTCCATGATGTAGGCGTAGACCAGCCTTAAGCTAGCCTGATAGACTCAATCAGCCCCAGCGGCATTCTTTGAAAACTCCCCACGCCCGTTGGAGTATTGGCCATTGTCACCCCTAGACCGGTATCGATAGATCTTGAGGGGGCACGCTTGGTCTGTGGTCTCGAGCTTCCGAGGTGATCTCCCGTAATGCCTTGTTACCGAGAAATTGGCTCTCCGATTTCACCGTATACAGATGGACTCCGCATTTCTCGGAACGAAGCGAGGGGAAACGATTCTGATTCCCGACTCCTCGGGCTTTTTGCGACAACGTCATACCGATGACGTAACCCATGGCGTGAGTTTTCACGATAACCAGGACATCCTGTGGACTTGTATTTTCGATGATATTCAATGCACTGTTGATTCCCATTATTCAAAGTGGCAGTACCGCCGTCAATTCAGTTTTCCAAGAACACATTGATTGCACCCACCAATCAGTTTTTCAAAAGCATTGATAGTCGTGTCGTTACCCCTATAAAGGGGGGTATTCCGGCACTATCTCCCTTTCCAAGTGCCCTTCATCATTTATTCATCCCTTTCTTCTCACCATCTTCCTTTATTGTCAACCATGTTTGAGGCTCACGGCCTCAAGATTCGATGACGATATCAGCTTTGCTACGGCCTAACTCCCAGACCTTTTCTGATAAGGCGAGATTACAATGCCTTTATGTTATTGTTAATGTTTTTGTTGTTTTCGTTGGCTCGGGGCGATGAAACAAAGGACCAACTTCCTCCAACCTGAGGAAATATTTGGATCATACACTGTTACTCAAGAAGGGGCTTAAATTATACACATCTGCTCATCTTCGTACCCCAGCTGGGCGCACTACACCCATTTTGGATTCCCCAGGGTGGGGTGGTATTTTTTATCAACTGTTTATACCTCGCGCCGGAGCAACGTTTCAAGAAGTGGCTTTGCGGCTATAGCACTATCGACACCCGTATTAGCCAAAACTTTCACCCGGCCACTTCTTCGCTTGTTTTGGTTTCGCTTTCGTCACTCTGTTGTTCTCCATCTTCTCTCTTGGGGATATTAGTGTGGAAGACCGAGATAAGGCTCCCGACGAGAGGATATCCGAAGGCGTTGCTACAGGAGATGAAGCTTCAGGAGTAGGCTAGGCTCTAGGCTTTATTTCCTGTATACCCTTTTTGCCTCTTTGTTTTTGTGCAAGGACCCCTTGCGGAATTTTGTAATCATGTGTAAGGACCCCTCAAGGGTTGTTTTAAGCAAGCGTTTATGAATATAAAGATGTTTTCTTAACTTTCATCTTTGATGCTTGCTATATCCTCTGACGTTTGTGGAGACTCTGAATGTATGTCCCTGTTGACGATTGTCAATATCTAACTCGGACGCGAGTATTCCTTCCTATCTTTGGTTGACAGAAATGGCTCCTTTCTGAGCCCACCGCTGTTCTTCGGACTATGCCTGAAGTGGTTTTATAGACTCGGGCCGTCGAGATCCTCGAGTCACATGAAGATAGCGACTCGAAATGCGAAGTTTTTAAGAGCATCATCTGGGCGAGGGCCAGCTCCTAGCACCTAGAGATTTGTTTTGAACTTGGTGTAGACAACATTTTAAGACGTTGTAGATACGCCCCCAATGAGGGGTTTCCCATACTTAGGCGATGTCTCAGGGCCGAGCCCTCATGGACAGAACTCAAAGTGCCTATTTTTCTTCTTGAGAGGAACCTTCGAGATCGAATATCATCTTGAGATTGGAGGCAACACTGTTGGCTTCTTAAAGCCCAAACTTCTTGCTGATGGGGGCCTTCGAGGTCGGGTACCACCTCAGGACTGGAGGCGATGTTGGTCGCTTCTTAAAGCCTAGCTTCTTCTTGATGGAGGTCCTTGAGGTCGGGCACCGCCTCGGGACCGGAGACATCGTCGTTGGCCTTTTGAAGCCTAACTTCTTCTCGATGGAGGTCATCGAGGTCGAGTACCACCTCGGGACTGGAGATGATATTGTTGGCGTTTTAAAGCCTAACTTCTTTTTGATGGAGGTCCTCGAGGTTGGGCACCACTTCGGGATTGGAGATGTCATCGTTGGCCTTTTGAAGCCTAACTTCTTTTTGATGGAGGCCCTTAAGATTGGGCACCACCTCGGGACTGGAGATGTTATTATTGGTTATTTGGAGCTCAGTTTCTTATTGATGGAGATACCCGAGGTCGGGTACCACCTCGAGGCTTTCATCAAAGTCATTGACTTCCCGGGGCCTATCTTGGCAAGCCGACCGTTGCTGTTTCTACATATACATGGGGCTGCTTTCGCTTCTTGGGAGATCCCACTTTTTTAGATAGATATCCTTTCATTTCGGCGTCGAGCCCTTTGTTACCTTAGCACCAGAGTGTTTATGTAGGTTCCCGCTTCAGTTTGCTAGTTCCGCCGTAGCTATGACTGGGATTTAGGGCTTGTCCGGCAAAGAGGGGAGAGTTCTGTTCCTAGTGCTTAGGATCAACGAGAGTTTACCTCAGAGACTACGTCTTTGATAAAGAGAGGAGTATCTTAAGTTAGTGAGGAGAGACTGCGGATGGAGGGAGAAAGTAGCGCTACATGCGCTTTCTCCGGACTAGGGTATCACTGATCCAGCCGATGGATTCCTGAATGTATACACATTTCCCTTCACACTGGGCCCCCTTGATAGGGTTGTGCCCGACTTCTGTTTAAAGTATCGGGTTACTTTAGCGTAGATACATTCGTCATTTTGGCGAATAGTGTTTATGATGAGGTTCTTTGCGGAGAAAGCAAAACTTGAATTCATGCTCGATTACCTTGTCAGGTTGTACCAGCCTTTTCATCATCGAGGTCTGCTAACCTTGCGGTGTTGTTCGTCCATGCCCTTTGTGGTTGATGATGAGGAAGATGGAGATCTAAAGTGGGTTAGTCGGTTCGTCCGGGTCTGAATGGCTGACGTTATTCCCGTGGAACTTATGTCATTCTCCGAGGAATGGAATTATATGCGTGAGTAGAGCGCCTCGTGCTTTCTCAGTCTTGCTCATGGTGGGAGTTAGTTTTGTAATCGTGTTTCCTTTTTTTGCTGCAATCTCGTGGGCGCTGGGCGAAGTTCCTGATCTGCCTGGCTGGGTCCGAAAGCTGGAGACACATTCGACTTGTGATGAGCGTAGGTGGCGAGCCGTATCCCGGTGCAGATGGGAAGCAAAATATCATGGTATGTGTGTGTATATTTCTTATTCCTTGTTCTTCGTTCGTTTGGGAAGACATTTTCCCCTTTTCATGTATTGATTTTGCCGTTGTAGGCATCAGTAGGTCAAGAGCGAGGTCGCGCTCCTTTGGGGAGGGAGAGGGGTTGCCAGCTCTCGAGCTAAAGAATGACAATAATAAGTGTTTATGAAATCGGGTTTATGATATTTGGGAGGACAACTCGTTCCCTTTTGGGAACTGGGTTTAAGGGAAGTGAATAGTCGCCACCTAATGATTTAAGTGCATTAGGACACTAAGAAGGGTTTCGTTTGGATAACCAGAGATTGGATAAGGGCTTGAAATTATTCCAATGGGAAGGTGTTAGGCACCCTTCAGAATCCACTAGTATGGTTCCCAACCAAGCTATTATTGTGACTTTAAGTATAAATAACAGGTAAGCAAGTAGGACTTTCAAATAAGAGGGGATTTCACATAATGATTGCAAATATATGGAGTGAAAAGAAACGAAAGAAAAGCTGAATTTTGAGAAAAAATAGTTTGAGAAATTTGAAAATAAACAATGAAATAAACAAGTAAAAGAGAGGGGGATCCTAGGCTTATAAATAATATGGATCACCCCACACAACACCCGATAACCATTTATACACGTGGTGTTATTGCGTGGTCATCATATCCATATCTACCCTTTCCCACTCCGTTAAGGTATTAAATGCGGAATAGTCTCGTTTCACTTATTGCATGCTATTACCCGCCCCAATCCTATCAGTCCCGGAGGCATTTGGGACTAATAATCCTAAATGGGAAGGGGTATGAGGTTTTATAGTTTTAAAAGGACAAAATTCTAAAGCGACAATCAAAACACATAGAGCAAATATGGGAAAAGCATTCAAACAAATAAGGCTCAAACAAACCTCCTTAGATAAGAGAAAGCATATAGTTTAGCATGTCTTGCACATACTGATTAGGGTCTGATTAAACTTAAGAGTTAAAGCATGCTAATTTATCACATATTTTCAGATAAAAAGTCAGAAGTAGACCTGCCCGCTGGTTGTAATTAATAAAGACTGGTGCAGTTTAACTTTCACCATAAGGCTTGCCTAAGTGATAGACGAAAACCTATAGGCATGATGTCTATAGATTTCAGAAATAAGAGTATGAACTAATTACATGCTGATTTAAAGGGAAGTTGCCAGTTAAAAACGAATTTTAGAAAACACGAGTTTTGCTATTAGTAACACATTATTACTGCTAATTTTAGACTCATAAGCGAGTGAGGCTATTCAGATTTGAGTTAGAACCCCTATACGCATTCTTTCTAAGTATTTTCCAACTTAGAACATTGTTATAGTCATAGAAGAGTGTAGAAATCCTATAACATAATATTTAGGTGTTGCATTGTTTTATTACGAGCAATGACATCTGATTACATTTTGTTATTTGGACCTATAGACAAGTTTGCCTAGTGAAAACGGGGATGCAAGAATAAAAAAAACCTATAGGCATATTTTCTACGTGCGTATGCAGGAGCTATAGACATAGTATCTACATGGAAGTGCAGGATCCTTATAGACATGGCAGCTAAATGAGATGCAGAAATTCTTATAGACATGGTAGCTAAATGAGATGCAAAATTCCTATGGGCATAATATCTATGTATGCAAATGCAGAATTTCTATAGGCATAGTATCTACATGTGCAAGTACAGAATTTTAGAAAAAACCTAAGGTAGGATATCTACAGATGAAGATCTAGAAACATATAAACATATAGACAGGATATTTATATGATATGCGAAAATTAGAAATTCCTACTAGCAAGTTGTCTACCCTTTGCATGCAAGGTTATTCTTCCCTTTTTAACTAGCCATCCCCAATATTTATTACAAGTTATTACAGCCCAGAATGGAATAAGAAAAGCAAAATTACATCAAAAATTAAAAGTACAACCAAGGGAAGCCTAATTCAGACTCCATGCCTAATATATGAGATGAACCAACTCCAAGAGATCATGATCCAAAACCTTTCTCTCATTTGGATGTGTCATAGTTCCCTAAGAGCCTCATGTGGACTCCGGGCAGTGCTCACACCCAAATGAATAACCAAATTAAGACATAGTGCAGTGTGGAAGGGCCAACCCTCAAGTGTCCAAATTCAGAGGGAACTTAAGGTTCCAAGGCAAGGCTTACAGGAGGGGGCAGAACATAGAAGCTAAGAGACAGTGCAAGTGCAGAAAGGGAAATCTGAAAGGGGATAGGGAAAAGGGAATAACTTAAAATTAGTGCACATAGGGGTATAGGGAAGTGGGGAATTTACAAGAACACAAGAAGAGCAGACTGATGGGCATGCCTAGCAATGGGATATGCTGGCATACCCTCCAGCCTGTTTAGGGGCTAAGACCTCATTAGTTCAGAACCAAGTTCATGGACAACAACTCCTATTGCCATGACCTAAGTCACCACTCACAGACTCATATGGGTAATGGGATAAGGAGCAAAGATTCACAGTAGAAACAGGCAATAGAATATATGCATGCTAAATTAATTATTGAACTCTACATAGACAGTAAAGTAAACATGGATATAAAGACTGTAAGTAAACACATTAGGGTGATGCTAAAACAAGAATAAAGAAATACCAGTTTCAAGGAAACAAGTAAGAAAAGCAGTAGTCTTGTAAAAGCCAAAGTGCGGACAGGAAGACAGAATACTTTTAAGTGAGAGTTCAGAAGAGATTGTGAAATTGTGTAGTTTGAAGTGTGTTCAATCGTGTGTGCTTTGTGTTAAAGAGTCATGTATTTATAGTGTAAAGGTCATGAGAAAATAAGGTTAGAAAATAATTGAAGACTGATTGTAAATCAATTACACAAGGTTTCCCTTATTTAAGGGATTCAGATTCAAACGGATAAACCACTTAAGGAAAAGAATTAATAATCACTTTGTGTAAAACATGCAATTGAAGGCAAGTTCATAAATTTAAGGACAGGGTTTTGACAATACACGGTTGTACAATTTAAGGAAAGAAAATCAATTAACAGCCAAGAAATGTGAGGCTAGAGATTTTGTATGAATCAATCAAGTCAGAAAGATGGGAAAGATTTTAACTTAAGGAAAATTAACGAGCAAATCAATTAGACCTATTTAAAAGGAATTATGAATCAATCACAAGTATGAAAACCCTTTTTAAAAAAAATATTCCTCACATATAAAAGCATACAGACATGTTAAACATGAAAGAAACTTGTCATGCCCTTGTAAATCAATAGAAAGAATCCAATGTATAAGAGTTTTAGCAAAAAGGTCAGAGTCGTATGAAAACAAAGAGGTCCTAACTCAATTTAAAGACTAGAAGTCAATCTGAAATAATTAAGGGTTTCGAAATGAAACCCTAGTTCAAGCAAGCCATAAAGCAAGGGTGAGAGGGCAGGAAACTGAGTCGAAATCATGTTTGGAAGCTTCAAAACTCATGAGAAACATGATAGCAAAGTAACATGCAGTCACAGTAGAAGGATTCAAAGAATATAATGGTAAATACTGATAAGAACAGTAGAAAAAGCATGCTTAGAAGAAACTTAAACAGGGCTTAGTAGAAGGCAAACAAAGAAACTTAAAACTTAGCAGGGAAATACAGTATAAGGGCACAATAACACCGGAAAAGTATAGAAAAAAGCATATAGGAAAACACAATAAGATAAACATATCAGAACATGGTAAAAAAATATAGTAGAGAAGCATATCAGAACATAGTGGAAGAAAATAGCAGAACATAGCAAGGAAAAAAATAGTAGAAGAAAGAACGGAATATAGAAAGGAGTAGAAGAACATACGTGGTAAAAGAAGAACATAAGAACATAGTAGAGACAAATACACACAAAAGAAAGGGAGAGGAAGTCAGATAAACACTTTAAGTATTTTCAGAAAACCCTAAATCGAAAATAAGCGATTTGAAGTAATTTTGAAAGAAAAATTAGGAAAATCGTTTGGAAACTCAAGTAGAGCATGGATACACAACATATCTAAGAAAGTCGGAGAAAAAACTCGACGAGTTAGGGTTTTATGAAGAACCCTAGAAAATGAGAAAGGCCTTGAAAGGTCACCGATCAGAGTAGGAGAAGGTCGGAATCAGACTCAGTAGAACTATAGCACACTAGAGCAAGGCCGGAGATGGACGAAAACCTGGAGTCGGCGAAGGTCCAAGTGAAGACCTTCGAGGTATGGCCTCGAATATTTAAGTATCGAGCACACAAGAGTAATAGGAAGTGAGTATAGAACCCCCATGGCCTGAGAAACCATGGTTTCCGGTGGGTTTCACGGTTGAAGACGGTGGGAGACGATTAGCGTTCCAGGAATGTTCAAGAGAGCTTGAGAGACGAAGGGATTCAAAGGCGGTTGATTAGGTGAAACTGATTAGGGTTAGGTGTGTTTGGGAAATTAAAAAGGAAACGGGGAATTATGGCCGTTGATCAAAATGATCAACGGCCTGGATCTAAAGGGGAGCCGAGCAGGTTTTATTTAGGGGTTAGGTGAAACTGATTAACGGGTTAGGGGTCGGGTAAATTTAGGACTTGGGTCCGGTCCGTTTGAAATTGAAATTGGAGTTTAATGAGGGGTCAATTTGGGCTAAAATTGAAATGAAATAGTGCTAACTTTTAAATAGCCACTTTTTTCCTTTTTATTTTATACAAATAGCAAGATGATTTCTGAAAATAAATTAATTGTGCTAAATTAATTAATAGCATATAAATATTAGATTAAAACTACTGAAATCAAATTTGTAATTATAAACACGATTAATTCTAAAAATAGGCTAGTATTGCAATTAAGTGCAGTTTAGCTTTTAAAAATACTAAATCAATTTATAAAAAAGTGCAAAAATTAGCTGAGCTGTATTTTGGTGTAAATATGAGGACAAAATAAGTGAATCACCAAAAATGATAATTTTGGGAATAATTATTGGTTTTGTAATGTTAAAATAGGGTAATAAATTGGTTTTAAAAATCTTTTAAAGATTGGAAAAAATAATAAAATACTTGAACATGCTTATATATATATATATATATATATATATATATATATATATATATATATATATATATATATATATATATATATATATATATATATATATATATATATTATTTTGAAATTATTTTGCATATAAAAAATATACAGGAAAAAATTAGGTATCAACAATAAGCGGGCATACATTCGTAGGGCGAAGGTGCTCAGAGTAAGGTGAAACGAGGCCGGCTTTTGAGACGGAGATACTGTCCGACCTACCATGCCTGAAGTTTCTGGTTCTGGAATATGGCCTCTTCGAGCAATCGTGTTTCTACCGGGGTCGATTCTTTTAGGGCTGAGGGGGCTACACCAACAGATGTGTGCCCGACCTTCGAGGAAGTCCGCCGACTTCACTTTGCGGTGAGCTTTGCCATAGGCCTTCCGAATCCCGCATCTTCTTTTTTTTCACTGAATTTTTTATTTGCAGGCCCTTGACAGGCTTAGGACTGAGCTGCTCCGTCATGGAGCTAGGCTCCAGAGAGCTCTAGATGAGTGTAGATCCCTTAGGCTCCTTTGCGAGGAGAAAGGAGTTCAGTTGGCACACTGGCGATATGAGGCATACCGGATCTCGAATTACGAGAGCTATTTGATGGAGCAGGTAACTTCCCATCCCGGGCGAGTATGCATTTCGCTTTTTACTTCTAAGGTTAACGCTTCGCCTATCCCAGTTGTAGAAAAAAGATGGATGCCCTGGAACGTCTTAGGAGTGAAGCTGACCGAATCAGGAATTGTTGTGGCGAGCTAAGAGATCGAGCGCAGGTTCAAGCTTCAGATGATAAAGGCGCCTTGGCTAAAGTTCATGCCCTCGAGGTCCAACTCCGCTTAGTTTGTGATAACACTTCAATTCAAGTGGATATGATCACGAAGCTCGAATCCAAACTTTTGAAGGTCAGGGATGAGATCGTTGATGCTCGGATCGAAGCTACATTGAGTCGGACTAAGGCCGATCAGGAGATGGAAATTTTATTGAAGGATGCTACCGATGCCCAAGTAGAGTTGATGTGTGTCCTCGATCATGAAGAGAGGATTAAAGAGTATGCTCGTTGCAGATCCCGAAGAAAGGTTCTCGAGGAGATCGGCGCCAAGGGTTTTGTCCTCCCAAAATAGTTGGTGCGAGCGAGGGAGGATGAGCGTGGTGCTCGGTCACTTCTATCCGAAATCGAGGATAGTGAAGATGAGGCTCGTAGGCCGTAGCCTTCAGGGGCGGGGCATAGACTTTGCCATCTTGTATGTGATATTTTCTAAGCACGTTTGTAGATGGAGAATGCACCTTTTCATGTATGCAAATAAAAGTAAGCTTGAAGGTTTATTTCTTTTGTACCCCTTTCTGCTTTACTTCTGACCAGGTGGACTGGTTTCGGAGTTGGTAAGAATCCTTAGATTCACGATATGGCTCTGGGGCTCATTAAGCAGGCCCGGGGGCTGTTACGCATTTAGTCGATGCGAGTTTTAGTGTAAGCTGGCGTTGGAGCTCTTATGATTTTGCTAAACTATTTTGGGTTTAGTCTCTAAGTCAGGCTTTGACTCGAGCTCATTCGACCCTCAAGCTTTTGTGTTTGTATGGGCGGGCGACAATGGGTCTTATGCCTTAGGTCGAAGTGGCCTTTTATATGCATGACCTTGAGCCTCATTAAGCTGGCGACAATGGCTCTTATGCTTTTCCCTTAGGCATCTATAGTTAACTATTTTGGGTCCGATCTCTGAATCAGGTTACGATTCGAGCTCATTTTGACCCTCAATCTTTCAAATTTGAAGCCTCCGACAATGGCTTTTACGCTTTTGGTCGTTATGACCTTTTAGTATGTATGGCCCTGAGGCTCGTTAGGCTGGTGACAATGGCTCTTATGCTTTGACCTTAGGCATATGTAGGATTTGTTTTCCTCTCGTTAAGGAATTTTGTAATGATTTTGCCTGACCCGTCGTCGGTTCGCGAAGAACCTCCATTTCAAGTCATTAGCGGCGATGTTTGAGCACCTCATAAGGTTTAGCTCGTAGGCTGAGTAGCTCGAAGCCTTGTGATTTGGATCTGACATGGTCGAAGCTCCTTTTTGCTTATCGAGGGTAGCCCGTTTAACCTGTTCTTTTCGAAGCAGATTCGAAGTACAACAACAACTACAACAAACCCAGTTTGGTCCCAACAAGTAGGGTCTGGGGAGGGTGGTCTGTACGTAGATGTTACCCCTACCTAATGAAGGTAGAGAGGCTATTTCCAATAGACCCTCGACTTAAGAAGGGCAAGAAGAAGAAGAAAAGGAAAGCAAGGGAGGAAGAAAGATGGAAGATAAATGAACCACATAATAGCAACAGGGAATACAATACCTGAGGCAAACAAAACCACATAACATAATAAAAGTCTAAAAATATGAAGGGACATGCATACTACTAAGACTATCGATGAGCAACTATAAACTACCTACTAACCTTCTAACTTAATCCTCGACCTCCGCACTCTCTTATCAAGGGTCATGTCCTCAGTGAGCTGAAGCAACGCCATGTCCTACCTAATCACCTCTCCCCAATACTTCTTAGGCCTACCTCGACCTCTTCTCAAACTCTCAATGGCCAACCTCTCACACCTCCTAACAGGACCATCAATGCTTCTTCTCTTAACATGACCGAACCATCTCAACCTCGACTCCCGCATCTTGTCCTCCACAGAGGCTACTCCCACTCTGTCCCGGATATCTTCATTCCTAATCCTATCTCTCTTGGTACACCCACACATCCATCTCAACATCCTCATCTCTGCTACTCTCATCTTCTGCACGTGGGAGTTCTTGACTGGCCAACACTCAGCCACATACAGCATAGCCGGTCGAACCACCACTCTATAAAACTTACCCTTAAGTCTTAGCGGCACGTTCCGATCA
This sequence comes from Nicotiana glauca, assembly GCA_026770625.1. Classification (NCBI taxonomy): domain Eukaryota; kingdom Viridiplantae; phylum Streptophyta; class Magnoliopsida; order Solanales; family Solanaceae; genus Nicotiana; species Nicotiana glauca. The sequence continues at coordinate 21,118 of MU733279.1, forward strand.
CACGAAACACCGGAAGCAAGCCTCTACTTCATCTATACCCCTACAATGCGATGCGCGACATCTTTGTCAATCTCCTCGTTACCCTAGATAATACACCTGAGGTACTTAAAACTCTCTATCTTAGGGATAACTTGAGCATCAAGCTTAACCTCTACGTCTGTATCATGGGTCCCATCATTGAACTTGCACTCCAAGTATTCTGTCTTGGTTCTACTCAGTTTGAAACCTTTAGACTCTAAGGTCTGTCTCCAAACCTCTAACCTCGCGTTAACTCCGCTACGCGTCTCATCAATCAACACTATATCATCGACAAACAGCATGCACCAAGGAGCCTCCCCTTGGATGTGACACGACAATACATCCATCGCCAAGGCAAATAAAAATGGGCTAAGAGCCGATCCCTGGTGCAACCCCATCACCACAGGGAAATGCTCCGAGTCACCACCCCCAGTCCTCACCCGAGTCTTAGCATTACCATACATATCCTTAATCACACTAATATATGCTACCAGAACACCGCTAACCTCCAAACACCTCCACAGGACCTCCCTCAGAACTTTATCGTAGACTTTCTCAAGGTCAATAAACACCATATGCAAATCCTTCTTCCTTTCCCTGTACTGCTCCACTAATCTCCTTACCAGATGAATCGCTTCCAAACTGATTTTCGGAAATAGACACGCACCTCCTCACCCTAGCCTCCACCACCCTCTTAAACCTTCATAGTGTGACTCAACAACTTGATACTCCTATAATTTTTGCAATTTTAGATATCACCCTTGTTCTTGTAAATGGGAACCATCGTACTCCACCTCCATTCTTCGGGCATCTTCTTTGTCTTAAAAATAACATTAAACAGCCCAGTGAGCCACTCCAACCCCGCCCACCTCACGCTCTTCCAAAATTCCACCGGGATTTCGTCTGGACCCGTTGCTCTACCCTTGCACATCTTACGCATCGCCCCTTCCACCTCCTCCACCGTAATCTGCCTACAAAACCCAAAATCCTGCCGACTCTCGGAGTGCTCCAACTCACCCATCACAATGTGTCTATCCCCCTCCTCATTCAACAGTTTATAGAAGTATGTCTTCCATATTCTCCTAATAAGTTCGTTGTCCAACAACACTTTTCCATCCTCGTCCTTGATGCACTTGACTTGGTCTAAGTCACGGGCTTTCCTCTCCCTTGTCGACGCCCCCTTTTTCTCTAAAAGCGAAATTGGGTTTACGACATGCGGGAAGACAACTCTATTCCCGTGTGGGAATTGGTTTTTTTTGGAATTGAAGAGTCGCCACCTAATGATTAAGTGCATTAGGACACTAAGGGTTTTGAGTTGGAAAACCAAAGTTCGGGTAAGGGCTAGAAATTATCTCGAGGGAAAGCTGTTAGGCACCCCTCAAGATCCATTAGTGTGGTTCCCGGCCATGCTATAATTGTGACTTTGCATATGAACAAATAAACATACAAAAACAGCTTTCACGTAATGATTGCAAACAATGGGAAGAGTAAAAGTTAAATAAACATGCTGAATTTTGGGAATAGTCGATTTCATAATTATTTAAGGGATATATAAGTATGGAAAATGGGGGTCAAATAATTGATACAAATAATCAAACATGGAATGGAATGGGGTGAAAATTTGGAAAGGGAACAGTACTAGAAATTGAATCACCAAAAGAGATTTTGAATAATTAAAGTGAAAGACGGGGTTTAAAAGAACTGAAAATTTGATAGTTTTTGGATAGAATTATGAAAAAAAGAAGTAAACAAATAAGAGGGAGGGGTTTATAACTAACATGGATCACCCCACGGAACACTCGGTAACCATTTATACACGTGGTGTTATCCCGTGATCATCATATCCATGTCTACCCTTTCCCACCCCATTAAGGTATTTAGCATGAATTGGTCTCGATTATTATTGCGTGCTATTACCCGTCCCATTCCTATCAGTCCCGGAGGTGTACAAGACTACTAATCCTAAAGGGAAGGGAATTTAGCTTTTCAGAGGTTTTAAAAGGTTAGAATACTAAGGCGTCAGGCAAAACACATGAAAACAGTTATGGGAATATAAACACTTAAGGCTCAGATAAACCTCCTTTAATCACAGAAAATCATGTAGCTTAGCACGTCTTACATATACTGATTAGGTCGAAATTGATACTTAGCGTTAGGCAGACTAGTTCATTATATATTTTCAGGCAAGAAATTCACATTTGGATCACTTGGCTGCAACTTATTGAAGGCCAACGTAATTACTTAACTACGTATTTATTTGCCTACGTGGTGACCTATAGGCATGGAATCTACAAGGTTGGGAAAACAATGCATACTAATTTAAGAAAACTTTGTCAGCTATTTAAAAGAGAACGCATTTCAGCAAGATACCATGAATTTTATAACCGGTAATTCATTATTACTACAGGTCTTAGACTTATAACAAGTAAGGCAATTCTGATTTGATTAATTCCTATAGGCATGCTTTCTATATGAGATTATGCTAAAATTAAAGAAACCCTATAGGTAGGTTTTCTACATGAGAATATGCTAAAATTAAAGAAATCCTATAGCCAGGTTTTCTACCCCTTTTGCATACATATTACCCCTTCCCTTTTCACTAATCACCCCAGAGATTATTACAGAGTTTTATTACAGGCCAAAAATGATTTGAAAAGAAATCAGAAATAATATTACAATCAGAACTCCTAAGCTGCATCCAAGGAGCCTAATTCAAACTCCAAGTATAATAATATGGTATGAGCCAACTACCTGGATCGTGTTCCAAAGCCTTTCTCTTACCAAGGGTATGTCAAAAATCCAAAGAGTTTCAGGAACTCCAGGAAATGCTCACACCCCAGGTATCATTGCAAAACATTGGATTACGGTGCAGTTTGGAAGAGCCAGCCCTCCAACATCCAAGTTCAGAGGGAACTCAAGGTCCTAAAGCAAGGCTCATTAGGGGGGGGGAGGGGTAGAACTTAGAGTCTAGGAACAATTGTAAGTGCAATAGAGGGGTTTAAAGGATGCCAAGGTAGGTTGGTAGTCATACCCAGCAACATATAATGCTGGCACACACCTGAGCAACCCACTAGCCAAGCATTGGAGAGTCCAAGACCTATTGAAGGCCAAACCATGGCCTGGGTAGTAATTGGGATAATATCAGGCCAAGGTTTCAACTCAGCACATAAAGGGGGGAGTTAAGGGGTAAGGATTTTCATGAAAGTAGAAACAAAGAGAACAAAGAAATACTTAGCATCAACAGAAGAATGAGACTATAAAATAAACACATAGGGATGAGACAAAAATTTAAATAAAAGGGGCATACCAGTTTTCAGAAAGCTAAGCAAGTAGGGAGAAGCAGTAAACTTATGGAAGCCAAGTTGCAATCAAGAAGCACTAGCGTGAGTTTAGAAGAGAGTTGTGGTGATTGCAAATCGTGTCTTTTTAAAAAAGAATTGCCAAGTATTTATAATGCAGGAAAGAAGCAGAAATAGGCAAGAAATCAATCACACAAAGTTCCCTTTTAATTAGGGATTCTGATTTCAAAAGGGCAAAATTAAATAAGGAAACAATTTGATCAAGAATTTTACAAAGTAGTACAAAGAGGGTAAATGCATAGGAGTTATTTAAGGCAAAATCTAGTGGTACATGGTTTATGAAAAATAAGGAAAGGGAATCAATTAGACAATCAGTAAAAATAAAATTGCAGGCTTTATTCGAATGAACCAAGTCCAGAAAAGAGAAGAAAAGGTTTTACTTAAGGAAAATCAAATAACAGTCAATCAACATTACTAGAAGAATTCGAAATCAATCAATAATTGGCAAGACCCTTTTTTGAAAGAAGAAATTCTCATATATAAAGCACACGAATATCAAACAAAAAGGAGTTGTCATGCTGATTAGAAAAGACTATCATAGAAAAGTTCAGAGTTATAAACAAAGAGTTTCCAGTCCAATTATAAACTCAGAATGAGTCAGAGAGTTTAGGATGTCAAAGCAGAACCCTATTCCAAACATCAAATCAAACTCGCCAAAGAAAACCCCCAAATCCTAGGTTTTTCCAATTTGAATCAGATGCAGAGAGAAAAAGACAAATAGCAAGCCCAAAGGTCTCTTTTAAAGATTCAAACGGTTAAAATAGCAGGTTTGAAAAAAACATAGTGAAAAACTGACATAAAGGCCATGTTTTAAGAGAAGCTTAAAACTTAAACAAGTTCAGAAGATAAAGAGGCAGTACAAAATTAAAGAAACAGTAGATTAAACATGTTTAGAATCCAAACAAAGGTCCAGTAAAGGCGAATAAAGAACTAAGAGCTTTGCGGAAAATACAGTAGAGAACACAGGGGTAACAAACACATAAGATAAGCATGTGAAAACATGAAATAGAAACCAGTAGAAGGAAGAATGGAGCACAATAGGGACGTGCATAATCAAGCAAACATAAGAACATAGGAGAAGAACATGCGAGGTAGATAAACAGGAACATAGCAAAGACAGATTCATACAAAGAAGAGAAGAAAGAGTTAGAGAAACATCTCAAAACTTTTCAGAAACCCTAAATTGAAGCGAAACAGATCTTGAAAGAAAAGATTGTGAAAAACATTTAAAACTTTCAGTAGAACACAGATATATCATAGATCTAAGAAAATAAACAGAGAAAAACCTCAAACAGCTTAAGGTTTCAGAGAAACCCTAAAAAAAGGCTTGGAAAAGTTAGATCCTGGGTCGAAGAGGTCAGGAATCAGGCTTCTCGTGCTTGAATACGCTAGAGCATGGTCGGAGAGGCCATAGAATCATAGATCTAAGAAAGTCTGGAGGAGAACCATTAAGGTCAGACCTCGAAGCTTCGAACAAACATGGTCTAATAGCGGAAGGGGGTGAGTACAGGCCACCCATGGCCTAAAAAGCCATGGATTCCGGTGGAATTATGGTAGAGAAAAGGTGAGAGACAAATAGGGTTCCGAAGAACCTTCGAGAGAGTTTTGAGAGTGGAGAGCATTCAAGGGCGGCTAAGATATGGAAAATGAGGGATTATGGTAGGTCATTTGGGTTTAATTATGGAAGGGTAAATTATGGCCATTGATCTGTATGATCAACGACCTAGATTTAAAAGGGTAGGTGGGAACCGGGTAGGGCCATTTGGATTGGGTTATAGGTTGGGTCGAATTAAAAAATGGGCCGGTCCGGTTGGGGTTAGGATAGGTTCAGTTAAGGGATAAAATTGAAATGTAAAAGAGGCTGTAATTGAAATAAAATGAGGCTAAATGTTAAATAGCCAGTTTTCCCTTCTATTTTATAAAAAATAGTAAAAATAATTTTAAAAGAAAATTAAAAGTACTGAACCAATTAATAGTATATAAAAATTAATTAAAAAATATTGGAACTAATTTTACAATTATAAAGTGTCACACCTCCTTTTTTGACTACACCTGCAAGGGTGTATAAAAGGAGTTTTTTCCACTTAAAGGACAATCGGAACGAGATTTATTATTAATATTCAGAGTCGCCACTTGGGAGATTAATGGTGTCCCAAGTCACCGGTTGAATCCCGAACCGAGGAAAATATGACTCCGTTAACAGTCCGCGAACCAGAAATCCGGATAAGGAATTCTGTTAACCCGGGAGAAGGTGTTAGGCATTCCCGGGTTCCGTGGTTCTAGCATGGTCGCTCAACTGTTGTATTTGTTTTTATTTGATTTCAAAACATATTCTAACTTATGTGCCTTTTATTAGTAACCCGCTTTTATTTTTATTTTAATAAGAATTGCAACGTCGTGGAAATGCGTTTCGAACCATATCGCACCTGCACCCGTGGTTTTGGACACATTTCGACTTTGTTGAGATTTAGATTTGAGTCACATAAATGTGCGCCCATATTTAAGAAGGTAAATTTTTTTTATTTAAAGTGCGTGCCTAAAGAGACTATCACATTATTATCTTTGGGGAAGGCCGTGAAATTCGCTAAACGGCCCTCCCGAATTTCTAAGTATTTTTGTATAAACATTTATTGAGGGCCCCGCAATTTATGAATTTTTATTTGACGAGACTCGTCTCATTTATTATTTTAAAGGCAAACCTAGAGCAAACTACAATTTTCTATTTTTATTTCTCTAAAAATCAACGCTTTTCACAGGGTGTAAAGTTTCAATAATCTTGGGCTTTGAAATTAGCCCGGGCAGCAAGTGAACACATCTTGCTCTGATTATAAATTTGCCCGGTTTTAGGCTTCGGATGTTACCCTTGGGCCCAGGCTTCAGCTTATACCACTTGGACCTTACATCAATCAAACTAAAGGGGTCATGGGCCTGGGCGTTTTCCACCAGCTATCATTGAGCCCAAACATTTCCAGTCCAGTTAACGTTAGCCAAACTTTTATAAACAATTAATGACTCGGCACTTCCCAATTCACGTCCATAAACAGGGATTCAACAATTCACATTCATAAACAATTAAACATGGATTATTTCTAATGCGTTAACTAAATTATTCAAAACAACCTAGTGATAATTATCAATTCAAACCAACAATGCGTTACCTATCAGTCAGATCCAGCCTTACACCGTCGGGAAATTTGATAAACGATTTACCAATAAACACTGATTATGAACCAATTTAGCAGTCAATTCCAAACTAACTCAAAACTCACGTTATTCTATCCGTCTTCTAATTTCAAAGGTACACTTACACAAATCGAAACTGAACTACGATATGGCTGAATATTCTCTAATTTGACAGTCCAATAGTTCTATGAGCATGTGTAAATGGAAACAATGAAAATAGCTAAATCTCATTCTAGTATAATAACTAATGTGACAACTACCTTCATTTTAACCAATATACTGACTGAAGCACCCGTAGTCAATCAAATAACAGTCCATAGTCCAATTACACACATTCCAGTAACAAGTAAAATACAAATCTAACCTATAGTCAACTATTATTACATCATGATCCAAGCATCTCAGAAATGGTTCTAATTAAACAGTCCTTAACATGATATAAATCAAACAAATCAAGGTTGTGCAACATGCGTATTACTGTCCTGATTATAACATGAGCAAAAATTTGAAACGTGACTTCATTTCATTCCAATTGAGGGTCACATCAGGGCAAAATCAAATGTGTACCTGAAAATCAAGTCGAAATGAAATAGAAGAAGAGAATCAACAGCAATAACAACTCCCAGCAGCAAACTCAGTAGTGAATCAACCTAGGAAATGATATCAAATGATCCAGAAGAAGTTTTCACACCAAATCAAACATAAACCCCATTAAAAACAGCGTGAACAATACGAAATTGACTCGAAATACACCCAGGATACTTCTGAAAATTCCAACAGACCACAACTCAACCAAAACCAGCTTGATTAGGCCCAAAATTTTTCGAAAAAACCTCTGATCCTTAAACACCAAAATTAGAACTATGAAAGCTGAAATTAAACTGGAACTTTTAATGAAACAGTGACTATTTTTTTTGGTTTTTCTATTGATTTTCTATTGTTTTTGGATTTTTGAATGTTTGAATTTCAAATCTGGATCTGAAATTAATGAGAGCTTTTTTGGGGGGAATTTTGGAGGCTAAAAACTTTTTTTTTCAATGTAGAGGTGACTGCCTTATATAGACAAATTAATGAGCAGCCCTCAAGCCTTTATTTTCATCTTAGCCCTCTCTATTTACCCATTTAACCCCCTTATTTTCTGACTTATTGCCCAAGTTATATCACTTATTTTCTGAACTTCCCACTTAAAACCCATTCTAGAAACTTCTAGGAAGTTCCTTTTCAGTTACTACAATATTTTCTTATCTAGAATACCTATTTTAATCTTTATCTGAACTGAAATTTACCCACACTGACCCAACTTCTTTACCTCAGTTAACAACTATGGTTTAAACACTAAAAATTCAACTAAGTCTGAACAAATTCCTAAAGTTACATCAATTATCCTCACCCATTAATCAGAAATGGAGAGCAAGGTTAACAGCTCAATTACTACTCAAACCAACCATTCAAGGAAATTTAACTATGGTCTAATTATCAACTACAACCAAACAAAGCTCAAACAAAATTAATCTAACTATTCTGATTAACAACAGAAGTCTTAAATGTATTAAGAGCTAACACAGCAATGGACCAATCAATTAACCTCAAACAAGGACCAATTGAAACTAATTATGAAGATCAAACGAACAAAAATCAAAACAAAAAAATTGACAGTTAAAACCTGGAATCCTGTTATTGAAATCTACGAGCAAATTACCAAAATAAACTAATTATACGGTAAAGAAGAATCAGAACCCTCAATTGCAACCACAACAATAACAAAACATAAAAAAACTAAAAATAGAGAAGAAAACACTCACTGATTCACTGTTATAAGCCTTCCTCTTGACGGAATCTCGAAATTTGCATTTTATTAATGTTATAGGTTTATTTTGTTGAAATAAACATATAACATTATTAAAAAATCAACCGAGTGCTGAAAATTCCAAAACAGCGTCGAGGCTTGAAAACCCTAGATTTGAAATTCCTCCAGTTTCAACAGGGTTTGAAGGGATTTGGTTAAGGATTAGGGATGAGGAAGGTTCAGGGATTGTAGGGTTAAAATTTGGGGTCGTTTGGAGGGGCGACGGCGCCGTGGGCGGCGGAGATGGCAAAACTTTTTTGATTATTCGAGAGGTTCTGGTGTGATTCGAGATGAGCTAATGGTAGATTTGTGACAAGGACAACGAGGCGTTAAAGGAGTGTAATTTTGGGAGCTAACGGAGGAAGTGACGATTTCTACGGCGGTGGCGGCGTCGGCGTAACAGAGAGATACGGGGAGGATGACTTTTTATCGTTAGGGTTATGGCATATGTTTGGACAATTTTATTAAAGTGTGACAATCATTTGTGACCGTTGGATCAGGGAATATCGATGGCCATTATTAATTGACGCCCAAACGGCGTCGTTTTAAGAAGTCAAGGGTTGGACCAGGCAGGGGCTTGGGTCTGGGCTGGATCCGGGGTGTATTGGCTTGGGCATGGTTGGTGGGAATTGGACATGGGCTGAGGTTTGTTCAATATTGAAATGAGCCCAATTGTTGGTCTCTTATTAAGATCACCCTCTTTTTTTAATTGTTTTTTCCTTATAATTTTGTTTTTCTTTCATTTGTATTTTTGTATTTTTTTTTTCTGATTTTTTAAAAAAAAAACTTAAATAACCATCACAATCAAATTGCATTAAAATTATATTTCCTAATTAATTAAAATGCAAACTAATACAAATTTAAACTAAAAATGCAAAAAGTATCATTTTGTTATTTTCCTCCTAATTTGTTTTTAAACTAATTAACTTTTAATTAATCCTAAAATATGAAATGAAATCCTAAATGCAAATGCATATTTTTGTATTTTTATACGAACTAAGATGCACAGATAAAATGCAACAACTACCAAAAAATGACACAAAATTCACAAAAATTGTAAAATAAAGAAAAAAAATTATTTTGTTTGAATTTTTTTTGAGAATAATTCATATATATGGGAAATATCACGTGCTCACAGCTGCCCCTCTTTGCTCGGAAACGTGAAGAGTTTTCGTGCAAAGACAAGTGAGCGAAAATTAGCGATTTTTGCCCGTTTGCATATTTTGTGTGAAGCATTTTTTGAAAGAGCTGACCGCACCCTGCTTCAGAGGCTGCCTACATATCCCGAGCTAAACAGGAATCATGTCAGTGTAGTTCGGGAGTGTCTGGTAGCTGGGACTACCAGGAGCTGTGATTTCACTGCTGTTGCTGCTGCTACTGCTTGCTGACCTCCTTATTACACTGTGGTAAAACAAAAGAAGCTAACCTAAGCTATGATCTATGAGTTACAAAAGATCCTATCTATACTTGCTCTTGTATTGCCTTGAACTTGTATCTTGTATTCTTACGATAGGATTCTTGTTGTTGCCTTGGTGATGTTTTGCCATTTCTCTTGATGATGCTTGATTGCTGCAATTTGAAATACGTGCCTCTATTCTCCAGGCGGACTCCTGGTTGCTGACGCTTGAGAAATATTCCCTTGTTCTCCAGATGGGCTCCTGACTGCGATGCTTGAAGAGTATTCCCTTATTCTCTAGGTGGGCTCCTGACTGCAAAAAACTAGATATCCAAAGAAAATTCTTCTGCCCCAGTTTGTTGACTGGGCACATCATGTTATCAGTTATTAAAAGGGTAAAATTTGAATTGTACTTCCCTTGTCTTCCAGGTGGGTGCCTGACTGCTGAAACTTTGAAATGTATTCCCTTGTTCTCCAGGTGGGCTCCTGATTGCTGAATTTGAAATGTATTCCCTTGTTTTCCAGGTGGGCTCCTGATTGCAACAAAACAGACAAGACAAAGAAAATTTTCAGCCTCAGTCTGATGACTAGGTGCGTCATATTACCCAATATTAATCTTGAAAGATAAAATTTGCATTATACTTCCCTTGTTTTCCAGTTAGGTGCCTGACTGCTGAAACTTTGAAAAGTATTCCCTTATTCTCCAGGTGGGCTCCTGATTGCTGAATTTGGAAAGTATTCCCTTGTTCTCCAGGTGGGCTCCTGATTGCTGAATTTTGAAAATGTATTCCCTTGTTCTCCAGGTGGGCTCCTGATCGCAACAAAACAGCCAAAACAAAGAAAATTTCTGCCCCAGTTTGATGACTGGGTGCGTCATGTTACCAAAGATTAAAGCTTGAAAGATAAAACTTGCATTATACTTCCCTTGTTCTCCAGGTGGGTGCCTGACTGCTGAAACTTGAAATGTATTCCCTTGTTCTCCAGGTGGGCTCCCGATTGCTAAACTTTGAAATGAATTCCCTTGTTCTCCAGGTGGGCTCCTGATTACAACAAAACAGACAAGACAAAGAAAATTTTCTGCCCCAGTTTGATGGCTGGGCACATGGGTGAGTGTTAAACTGAATTATTTTACCAACCATTATAGGAATTTGAAGGCTAAGTCCTATTATCCAGGGAGGTCCTGATAACTCCTAATAATTACGAACCTACACTATCTTTTCTAAAGGTATTACTCCCGCTATATTTGTTATCAAAAGGTCTTAAACTATTCCCCATTATCCAGGAGGGTCCTGACAACTCCAAACAATTACGAACTTACTATCTTTTCTAAAGGTATTACTCCCGCTATATTTGTTATCAAAAGGTCTTAAACTACTCTCCATTATCCAGGAGGGTCCTGACAACTTCTAGTTAAAAGACAATTTTAACCTAAATTATATCTACTAAAGGTAAGACTTCCACTATATCTTGTTATCTAGACTGACCTTAAAACTACGTCCCATTATCCAGGAGGGTCCTGAAAACTCTTAATTGGATCATATCTTTAACATGCAAACTTTAGAACAAACTTATATTTCTTTGGGGTACATTTATGCTAAGTTATGCTTCTCATGATTGTTTTGAAATTTAAACTAAGTCCCATTTTCCAGGAGGATCCTGAGAATTTCCAGTCATACCTGTTTAGGTGCTGCCTTTCCTTATGGAGGGTTTCTCCGAAACTTCTGCCCCTGTTTCAATCAAAGAAAAATCTTGTCAGTTTAAAATGTGGTTAGCTGCTGGCATTCTTGTTGGGTATATTCCTTCTTCCAGCTTTGATCCAACTTATTTCCCTGGACTTGCTTTGAAACGCCTCGACTTCCTGACTGACTTTCAACCCTCTGACTTTGATGAACCAAATGTTCAATCTCGTATTGTTGTTTTGTGTTTCTGACCCTTCTTGTGAAACTTTGCTTCTCCCCTAGAGTTATCTGATTATCCCACTGATAGGATTTCCATTGGTCCTTCATGCCTTGCTTTCTTTTGATATGTTCCAACCCTATTATGCTGTACAACTGGGAAGCTGGTAGTTAGCCTTGACATCCTTCTTTTGTTTTTGAACAGAACTGACACTGAAACATCTTATAGGCAGACTTCAAGAGAATGAAATGCAATGACCTCGAATGGTTAAGGAGAAAGACTCTGAAAACGGATGATTTGTAATGAAGAGAAAAAGGGTAGGACTTATCTGAGTGGAACTGCTGGTACCATTGATCGTGCCATGCATTTTGGATTAACCAGCCTAGCCTGTCCGACCAATCAACTTTCAATTGCCACATTTGTTGTTCCATACTTTCAAAACCCGACTTTCATCAAAACCCAAACCTTGCTCGTCTTGCCATGTTTTGAGCAGCTTTCAATCACAGACTTGTTTCGTTTGCCCATCTGAAAACTCACCTTCGCCTTACGGTGCCCGTGAGGGTTTGCACCGACAAGACTCTCTCATTTTTGATATCTCTCAAAACTCACTTCGCCTTACGGTGCCCGTGAGGGTTTTCACCAATAAGACTCTCTCATTTTTTATTTCTCTCAACTCACGTCGCCTTATGGTGCCCATGAGGGTTTTCACCGATAAGACTCTCTCATTTTCATCATTTTCCTTCTGGCACTAGAGTGTTGCCTCCAACATGAATCACTTTACCTGCTTGTATTGGCATTTCTTGAAGATTGATCGGAAGGTCTTTCTTTGGACCGTAATGTGGCTTTTGGATGGGGTTTAGAAAGAAGGGTATAGTGGCTAAAAATAATTCAACATGGGTCCAAAATTACAACTTTCGGAATTAGATTTCTCACAACGACCACAACTTTTGCCCCAGTTCCTTTCTTGGGAACTTTTGGACTTTTATTTTGTTGTGACTGAACCTCAAAGAGAGGCTGCCTACGCACCTTTTCCGGATCAAGTCAAACGTAGTTCAAGCCATAAAATTACTTCGTTGTTGCAATCTTTCCTTTTTCCTTTTCCTTTCTTTTCATTCTTTTCTTTTCCTTCTCTTTTCTTTTCTTTTCTTTTCTTTTCCTTTTTTTGCTTTTTCTTTTCTTTTCTCTTCTTTTCTGTTCTTTATTTTTCTTTTCTCTTTTTGCTTTTTCTTTTCTTTTCTCTTCTTTCCTTTTTTTTCTTTTTCTTCTATCTTCTTTTCTTTCACTTTCCTTTCACTATTTCTTTCTTTGTTTCTCCACTTACTTCCTCATTCGAGCTTGTGAGTCTTATTATTGATTCCGAAAGAGGGGTATGCAAGAAAATAATCGAGGCTCAAAGGGGTAATAAAGGATAAAGTGTTTGGATAGCAGAACAAAATGCCTTCGCCATTTCAATCTCAAAACATGCCAAATACAATTAGGTACATTTAGATAAAGAATTATACATAGTATTGCTTTACTGCATCAGAGTTGATAGCCATTTCAACACATTTTCCTTCCATATCTGTTAGATACAATGCACCATTGGACAACACTCGGGTTACAACAAATGGCCCCTGCCATTTGGGGGCGAACTTTCCTTTTGCTTCGGCCCAATGAGGTAAGATACGCCTCAACACCAATTGCCCTACTTCAAACTTCTGCGAACGCGCTTTCTTGTTATATGCTCTTGCCATTCTCTGTTGGTACAACTGTCCGTGACATACTGCTGCTAATCTCTTTTCATCAATCAAGCTCAATTGTTCCAGGTGAGCTTTGACCCACTCAACATCGTCAATTTCCGCTTCGACGATAATCCGAAGGGATGGTATTTCAACCTCTACGGGTATTACTGCCTCTGAACCATATACCAATGAATAAGGAGTCGCGCCTATTGAAGTGCGAATAGTAGTGCGATAGCCTAACAGAGCAAAAGGTAACTTCTCATGCCATTGCCTGGACCCTTCCACCATTTTCTGAAGTATCTTCTTGATGTTCTTGTTAGCTGCCTCAACTGCTCCATTAGCCTTAGGACGATATGGGGTAGAATTGCGGTGCATGATCTTAAACTGCTGACATGTTTCCGCCATTAGATGGCTGTTGAGATTGGCACCATTGTCTGTGATAATCACCTTCGGTATTCCGAATCGACAAATGATATTTGAATGCACAAAATCGACCACTGCCTTCTTGGTCACTGATTTGAAAGTTTTCGCCTCAACCCACTTAGTGAAATAATCAATGGCTAC
>MU733279.1:35621-51166 GCA_026770625.1 Nicotiana glauca
TATGCAACTCCGATGGTGGAGAATGGATCAAATCTCCGTGTACCTGGCATTGATGACACTTGTGCACGAAACTGATACAATCCCGTTCCATAGTAAGCCAATAATAACCTGCTCGGAGAATCTTCTTTGCCAATACATATCCATTTATATGAGGTTCGCAAACTCCCGCATGTACCTCGGTCATGATAGTTGTAGCTTGTTTAGCATCCATGCACCTCAATAAATGAAGATCTAGAGTTCTTTTGTACAACACTCCTCCACTGAAGAAAAATTCGCTTGCCAAGCGTCTAATGGCTCTCTTTTGATCTCCGGTGGCCTGTGCCGGATATACTCCCATCTTGAGGTATTCTTTGATATCATGGAACCACGGATCACCATCAAGCTCTTCTTCCACCATGTTACAATAGGCATGCTGATCTCGGACCTGAATCTGCAACGGGTCCACATAAGCCTTATCTGGATGATGCAACATTGACGCCAAAGTGGCCAAAGCGTCAGCAACTTCATTATGAATCCTTGGAATATTCCTGAAATCTATTGACTGAAATCGTTGACAAAGTTCATGCAGACATTGCCAGTACGGTATGAGCTTTAAGTCTCGTGTCTCCCATTCTCCCTGAATCTGGTGTACCAAAAGATCCGAGTCGCCCATGGCCAAAATCTCCTGGACACCCATGTCTATAGCCAACCTCAAACCCAAGATACATGCCTCATATTCAACCATGTTATTGGTGCAGTAGAAGCGAAGCTGAGCTGTAACAGGGTAGTGCTGCCCTGTCTCAGAAATAAGTACCGCTCCTATCCCAATGCCTTTGGTATTGGCAGCCCCATCAAAGAAGAACTTCCACCCCGTTTTTTCATCTTGTTCTGATTACTCGATATACATTGTCTCATCATCAGGGAAGTATGTCTTCAAAGGTTCATATTTATCATCAACTGGGTTCTCGGCTAAATGGTCAGCCACTGCTTGTGCTTTCATTGCAGTACGGGTTACGTAGACAATATCAAATTCTGTGAGCAGGATTTGCCACTTCGCGAGCCTCCCTGTGGGCGTGGGATTCTGAAAAATGTATTTTAATGGATCCAACCACGAGATGAGATAAGTGGTATATGACGACAAGTAATGTTTCAATTTCTGTGCTACCCAGGTCAACGCGCAACACGTCCTCTCAAGCTGAGTGTACTTTACCTCACAAGATGTGAAATTCTTGCTGAGGTAGTAAATCGCATGCTCTTTCTTTCCTGTGACATCATGCTACCTCAGTACACAACCAAAAGAGTTATCCAAAATTGTCAGATAAAGGATCAAGGGTCTTCCCGGCTCTGGCGGAACCAACACAGGTGGACTGGCCAAATACTCCTTAATTTTGTCAAATGCTGCCTGACATTCATCCGTCCATCTGACCGCACCATCTTTCTTTAGCAGCTTGAAGATAGGCTCGCAAGTTGTTGTGAGATGGGCAATGAACCTGCTGATATAATTCAACCTGCCGAGAAAACTCATCACCTCTTTCTTGCTTCTTGGCGGTGGTAACTCCTGAATGGCTTTGATTTTGGATGGGTCTAACTCAATAATGCGTAGACTTACCACAAACCCCTACAACTTCCCCGACGGAACTCCAAATGCACATTTCGCTGGATTAAGGTTGAGGTTGTACCTGCGGAGTCTCTGAAAAAACTTCCTCAGGTCTTTAACATGGTCACACTGCTTCCTTGACTTTATGATCACATCGTCTACATAGACCTCAATTTCCCGATATATCATATCATGGAACATGGTGGTCATCGCCCTCATGTATGTTTCCCCTACGTTCTTCAATTCAAACGGCATGACCCTATAATAATATGTCCCCCAAGGCGTGATGAATGCCGTCTTTTCCGCATCTTCCTCATCCATCAAAATCTGGTGATAGCCCGCATAACAATTCGCGAAGGAACCAATCTCATGCTTGGCACAATTGTCAATCAATATATGGATGTTTGGCAGTGGGAAGTTGTCTTTTGGACTCGCCTTATTGAGATCACGGTAATCAATGCACACTCTGGTCTTTCCATCCTTCTTTGATACAGGCACAACATTAGCTAACCAGGTGGGATACCGGGGGACTTGGATGACCTTCGCATTAAACTGCTTGGTGACCTCTTCTTTGATTTTCACACTGATATCTGTTTTGAATTTCCTCAGCTTCTGCTTGACAGGAGGGCATGCTGGGTCAGTGGGCAATTTGTGGACCACCAAATCGGTACTTAAACCTGGCATATCGTCTTATGACCATGCGAAAACATCTTTATACTCAAGCAATGCTTTGATTACTTCATCCCTGAGCGGAGCTTCCAAATGGACACTTATTTTTGTTTCCCGAACATTCTCTTGATCCCCTAAATTGATTGCCTCTGTGTCGTTCAGATTAGGTTTGGGTTTTTCCTCAAATTGACTTAATTATTTACTGATTTCTTTAAAGGCTTCCTCATCATCATATTCTACCTTGTCATCATACTCAATTTCTTGTATTATTATTTCGGAGTTAGATTGGTAATCAAGACTAGGCCGAAGACTCCGCATGCATGACAAATCAGTGATACCAGCATAAAAGGGACTGTACAAGAAAGAAAAGAAAGACAAAATAAAGGCTATCAGGAATGAAAAAGAGAGGAAATTGCATTTTATTAAAATTGTAAGATAACAAGGTTTAACTCATCCAAACGGACGGAACATAGCATCCGAATTACAACCTTGGAAATAATCCATATTTTACTGAAAGGAAAATCAAAACTAACTACCACGACTCCCTACGGGTAGGAAGAGGAGTAGCTTCCCAATTATTAAGCTTGGCACGGGCCCCCACGAACTGCACGTCTTCTTTGCTTGGGCCTTCGCCTGCCTCCACCATATTCACCTCATCAAACAACTTTTCAAACTTTTCCATCAGCTCCTTGTCGGGTTCCATCATTACAGAATGAAGCATTACCGTTGTTGGACGCCTCTTAGTACCAGACCGGACAAAGGAATGGGATAGTCGGGGTATGGGTTTTGGAAGGGTCCATGCTCTCTTTTTCATCTTTTTGGCTCGTCTTATCTCAGCAGCAGTGGGTTTGAAGCCTAACCCAAAAGTATCTAGATTTCCAGGAAGAGACACCGGCTGTATGATACCCTGCAATGAAGCACCCAAACCCTTTCCAGGCAAGAATCCATTCTTTATCATCTCTGATGCCACCATGAAAGATGCAGCAGTACCCTAGGCCTGGGAACACACTCTCCTTCCAGAATTTTAGCAACTGGCACTGTGTCCAAAAGTTGGTACACCCACGGACCTTTGTTATCCTCAACTTCATCAAGAGGCATAATGACATTACAAGAACTGTCTTCCCCATGGACCACAATTTCCTACCGGTCCTATTCAAATTTGACCATCTGATGCAAAGTAGACGACACTGCTTTTGCGGCATAAATCCAGGGCTGACCCAATAAAAGATTGTAGGAAACAGCCACGTCGAGCACTTGGAACTCCATTGTGAATTCAACTGGTCCTATTGTCAGTTCTAACACGATGTACCCGACCGTGTCCTTTCCCCCTCCATCAAATCCTTGCACACATACGCTATTCTTCTGGATTCTCTCACTGTCCACTTTTAACTTTTCCAGGGTGGAGAGAGGGAAAATATTTGCGATAGACCCGTTGTCAATCAATACTCGAGTAACTATACAGTCTTCACACTTCACAGTGAGGTAAAGTGCTCTATTATGCTCAATACCTTCTAAAGGCAACTCATCATCGAAAAATGTAACCCTGTTGACCTCGAAAATCTTATTCACTATCTTCTCCAGATGATTTACAGAGATCTTATCCGGAACATGAGCTTCATTTAGAATCTTCATCAACGCCCGGCGATGCTCGTCCGAATGAATCAATAAAGACAGCAGTGAAATCTGCGCCGGGGTTTTCCTCAGTTGTTCTATAATAGAATAATCTTGCGCCTTCATCTTCTTTAAGAATTCTTCTGCCTCTTCTTCAGTTACGGCCCTTTTTACTGGTGCTGGATTGTCTTTGGCTTCTTTAACCTTTCTCAGCTCTTCAGGGGCAAAGCATCTCCCTAAACGAGTCAGTCCATGAGTTTCACAAACTTCTTCTTTAACTTCCTTCCCTTTGTACATCACAGTCACTCGGTCATAGTTCCATGGGATGGCCTTTTCACTGACTATGGGCAACTGAGTCATCGGTTTGATGATAACTGGCTCTGTGCGAGCACCCTTTACAATCACAACAGGTTTAACAACCACTCCTGGTACTTTAACGGGTTCTTGTTTTACTGCCATCACTGGTTTGCTGACTGTCTGTTCTACTATGACCAATACCTTCTCATCAGTTACTTTCTCATTTGGTTTGTTCTTACTGGCCCTGATCATCATCACAGTCTGTGAAGGCTTCTTGCATTCCCCTTTTTGCACTAATTCGATCATACGAGTCTCATGATGGGTGTGTAATGGATTTTGAGTGATATTAGGCATCTTCGGAGCCTGTACTTCAATCCGGCGGGTATCAGTGAGCTCCTGGATGGCCGTTTTCAAATGCCAGCACTTTTCTGTATCATGCCCTGGGGCACCTGAGCAATACTCACAATTCACCGAATGGTCCAGGTTCCTTGGGGGAGGATTTGCCAATTTGGGTTGAATTGGATTTAACATGCCCAACTGTCTCAATCTGTGGAATAAGCTGGTATAAGATTTTCCTAACAAAGTGAAAGTCTTTTTCTTTTGCAACCTATCATTCTTGGTAGCAGGGTTGGGTCGAAAACCGGGTCCAGTGGGGTTTTTGTAAGCTCTCGGAGGTGGGTATGTGTTTTGAGTGTGGTAGGTATTTTGTGGGGTGGGTGCACGCCATGGTGCTTGAGGTTGAGGGTATGTTTGGGCGTGGTGGACGGAGAAGTGGGGAACTGGAGGTGGATAGTAATGTTGTGGCGGGCCATATGGGCTGTGTGGGTAGGTTTGGGGATGGGGGCGTGGTTGATGATAATATGGTGATGGACCCCTGGACCAAGCTCTTGATTCTACTACTGTAACATCTTCCTTTTTCTTCTTTCCCAATACTCCTCCAGTGCCGCTCTGGATGGCCTGGGTAGTTGCTTTAATCGCCGAATAACTCATAATCTTGTTAGTCTTGAGACCTTCTTCCACCATACTTCCCATTTTCACTACCTCATTAAAAGTTTTTCCAACTGCCGATACCAGATGACCATAATAAGTAGGCTCCAAAGCCTGCAGAAAATAATCGACCATCTCGCCTTCCTTCATTGGAGGATCAACTCTTGCGGCCTGTTCTCTCCACCGAAAACCGTACTCTCTGAAGCTTTCCCCCGGCTTCTTCTCAATTTTGGTCAGTGATAGACGGTCCGGGACAATCTCGAGATTATATTGAAAGTGGCCTGCAAATGCTTGGGCCAAATCATCCCAGGTGTACCACCGAGCATGATCTTGCCGATTGTACCATTCCAAAGCAGCACCACTGAGACTTTGACTAAAGTATGCCATTAATAACTCATCCCTTCCTCCAGCGCCTCTCATCTTGCTACAAAATCCCCGCAGATGTGCTACTGGGTCACCATGTCCATCATACAGATCAAACTTTGGTAACTTGAATCCCGCAGGCAATTGGACGTCAGGAAACAAGCACAAGTCCTTGTAAGCGACACTCACCTGTCCTCCTAGACCTTGCATATTTCTGAACGATTGCTCCAAGCGTTTCACCTTTCGTATCATCTCCTCCTGCTCAGGGTTTTTGGGAGGCTTCTCTTCTTCAGCTGAGATATCAAGAAGGGGAGTGTAAGGATATGGTTCTGGTGGTTTGAAGGTGGGTTCCGGTGGGTAGTAGTGGGTTTCCTGGGTTTGAAACAGGGGTTCACTAGAAGATCTCTGTAATGTGGCGGGTGGAGGAGCCACAAACACGGGAGTGGTTGGAGGTGGAGGGCACGGGATTTGCTTGGGGTGGTGGTGGTGGTGTTTGGGAAGTAGTTGCGTAGTATTGCTGGTAAGCAGGGTAGGCCGGAGAGGAATTAACTGTAGGAGGATCTTGTGGCTGAGCTAATGGTGGGATATAGGTAGGGTTAGCAGGGTAAGCTGGTAGTGGGTGTCCCTTTTCCCAAGCCTGGTACATTTCGGCCATCTGTTGCTTCAACTTATACATTTCCTTTTTCATGGCGTTGACATCCACAACTTCTTCCTCACTAGATGGGTCGACGATGCTTGCTTCTAACTCTTGGTTAACTGTTTTTGACTTATCTTTAGAGCGGATGTTGTATGGGTGGTTGCCAGAATGCCAGTCAATTGAACCACTTGCCTGGACTCATCATCAACAACAATGTTGTTAGCGGTTAGGGCATTAATCAAATAGATTACCGCACATTTGGGGTATGAATGCACCTAGGCAGTTATGGGTTTCTAACATGCAGTTGCTCGACCGCTTGCGTCATTCCGGCTTTGACTATGAAGTATTTCTTTTATCCTTGCCTTGTTTCTTTTATTTTGTCATTGTTTCTTTGTTGCAGATTTTCCTTTCTCTTTTATTTTTTTTTCTCCCGTTTTTTTTTATATTTTTTTATTTTTCTTTTCATTTTAGTTTTTTATTCTTACTATATTTTCTTTTTTCATATGGTCGGATCCTATAGGGATTGCCTACGCATCTCAATCAGATCAAATGCAATAAATAGAAACAAAATGTTTTTGGAATTTTCAATTTTACTAATAACAAGCATTTCAAATACAAAGGCTCAAGACTGACGCATGAAGATAACTAACAGACTCTAAATGATAAGACGGGCTACAAACTCCATCAACAACTATTCTACTTCAAATGAAAATGCAGACTGACTTGAAATGAAAATACAAACTCAAATAACTGATACACTCTAGTAAAAATGAAAAACAGACTCTAATGACAATCATGAATACATCAAAGCTCCTGGTGCCCGCGGGACATTGTTCGGTCTCGCCGCGGGCCTATGTGCAAGTTCCCCTTGGAGTCTATCCAGGTCACTCATTATCTTTTTCACAAATATCATCACTGAGGCAAAGAAAGAAGTTTGAGTCATATTCTCGCACATTTGACATTTTCTGGTGATGTGGTGAGCAATAGCTAGGATTCTTTCTCTAATTATGCCTTTTTCCTGAAGCAATCTCCCTATCTGTTCGGCCCTGGCCTCCAAAATCTGCTGATTTCTCTCCTAGAGTTGTTGCAGGTCCATTTCTAATTGTGCTAATGCTGTATAATAGTGCTCTCTTTCAACCGTGAACTCTTTTGCTTGTTTGATCATTTTTGTTTTCTGCGGTAATGACCTTTTTCCTCAATCCCGCAATTTCATTATCATGTTCTTCTCTCAGCTGCTGAATCATGCGGGCTCGTTCTTCTGTGTTTTTAGCCAACTGTCTTCGAACCCCAGCTAATTCCCTTTCTGCTTTGTTGAGGTCGAAACTGTAATCATTTACTTTTTGCCTTAAATTTTCTATAAGCTTTGCATCTTTGGCATTCCTAGTAGGGGTTTCGGCTGCTATCTTCATTTTCTGAATTTGGGCTCGTAACGCTTCATTTTCTTTGGCCAATTTCCTTTTCTTGCCTTCGTCAGCCGCAGCTTGCACACTGTTTTCAAACCTAAGATCTTGGACCTATTTTTCCAACTCGCCTATTTTTGCCCTGTACGCATTTTCTTTGTCTAACCAGGCCCACTGCTCTTGCGACAATTCAGCAAACTCCTGGAGGTGAGGTCTTTTGGCCGGTCTTATGAATGCAACGTCCCTTCTATACCAAGCCTGATAATCGGGTGACACTTTTCCTTTGGCTCGATCCCGGATGCAAGTATTTGCCGCTAAATATTGACATTCGCTCCAAACCTGGCGAACCTTTGCTTTAGGAAATTGGCCATCGGGGCCAATCTCAACCACTTGCAAACTAAGATCATCGTCTTTGGGCACTATCTGGAATCTCCCGAGTTATTTTAGTACCCGGTACAGGGCGTAAGACTGAATGCTTCTAAGACCTATCAAGAGAAAATGCGGCCTTGCTGCTGGCATATATATGATTTCATCAACGGGCAACCATCCAAATATCCATTCTATTTGACTAGCAGTGAGGGACCGAAAGTATGCTGTCCAACCCGTGAATCCTTCTGGCAAATTGACCCCTTGAATCCTCGTGTAGAACTCTTCTATGCATGTTTTCTCTGGAGATCCATAGATGAAAAACTGAGGACGATGGCATAGGTGCTCGGTCATCCACATTTGCAGCAGTAGTTTGCATTCTTCGAAGAAGATATCGGCTAATATCATAGGTGCAAGAGTGCTTTTGTCTTGAGTCATTAGAGTACTGATGACCCCGGCTATTTTTATGTCAATATTTCCATCTTTCCTTGGAAATACCACAAGCCCCAGAAAAACCACCATGAAAGCGACACGCCTATGCTCCTCCCATTTTTGGCGGTTTCCATTACTACATATCTTGCTTTTCGGGTTATTGAAACCCCCGATGTGGCCATATCTATGGTATATGAAGTGTGGGGTGCAAAAACCATTTGCCAGATCTGCGTTGTGAACCGTTCTACGTATCTTCAGAGAGTCTAAAAATTTGTGTATAGCTACAGTTCTCGGGGCAACCAAGTATTTGTGCCTTAAAGTAACCTCATCTTTTCCGATGTAGCTAGCTATTTCCTCTAATGTTGGGGTAAGCTCAAAATCTGAAAAATGAGACACGTTATGAGTCGGGTCCCAACATGTCATTAACACTCTGATAATAACTCCTCGAGGAACAATCTCTAGCAAACCAGTAAGCCCTTTCAGATATTTCTTGACTTCATCTTGTCCTTCGCCTCCTAAATCGTTCCACCACAGACGTAACTCTCAAGGGATTTTATGCATGATTGAGAAAGGTTCATTTTGAGTCGTGCTCATCCTGCACATTTATTAAGGTGATTTAATCATTATTTGTCCTAAAGGCACAAACTGACAATATTCTTTTTATTCAAATTTCTAATTTCAAACAAATCCAGTTTTGCAAATACGGCCTTTCAGCACTTTTGGTGAAGATTTCAAGGCTGTGCCCGCAAACCGTTTAAAATGACTCAGAGTGGCTATTTTTTCAAAATCAGCCTTCCATCGTCCTTTTTGGGGACATTCGGCTTATTATTATTATTATTTGTTTCAACAAGAATGGCGTCACCCGACATATTGGATAAAAACTAAAATTTTGGTATTTTTGGCTATTTTTGCATAAGGGATGGTTGGACCCGATGAGGGTTGCCTACGTATCTCACATCCAGTGAGAATCAAACCAGCGTAGTTCGGGCAAATTAACGAACTATTTTAAAACAAGACTCTTTTTCAGTTTTGGCATTTCAAAAGCAAATAACAAAACTACTTTCAAAAGCAATACTCTTTTTCATTTTCATTTTTCATGGCAAGACAAACCATTTTCCTTTTTCTATTTTTTGAAAACAAGACAAAATAACGACTCTTTGTTTTCCTTTTTTCATTTTCAACAAACAAATAAACAACCTATTTTTCCAAACTAAAATAAAGACTCTTTTTCTTTTTCTTTTTCTGCGAACAACTTTCAAAAGACTCTTTTTTATATTTTTCCTTGCTCTGATTATAAATTTGCCCGGTTTTAGGCTTCGGATGTTACCCTTGGGCCCAGGCTTCAGCTTATACCACTTGGACCTTACATCAATCAAACTAAAGGGGTCATGGGCCTGGGCGTTTTCCACCAGCGATCATTGAGCCCAAACATTTCCAGTACAGTTAATGTTAGCCAAACTTTTATAAACAATAAATGACTCCACACTTCCCAATTCACATCCATAAACAGGGATTCAACAATTCACATTCATAAACAATTAAACTGGGATTATTTCTAATGGGTTAACTAAATCATTCAAAACAACCTGGTGATGATTATTAATTCAAACTAACAATGCGTTACCTATCAGTCAGATCCAGCCTTACACGGTCGGGAAATTTGATAAACGATTTACCAATTAACACTGATTATGAACCAATTCCGCAGTCAATTCCAAACTAACTCAAAACTCACATTATTCTATCCGTCTTCTGATTTCAAAGGTACACTTACACAAATCGAAACTGAACTATGATATGGCTGAATATTCTCTAATTTGACAGTCCAATAGTTCTATGAGCATGTGTAAATGGAAACAATAAAAACAGCTAAATCCTATTCCAGTATAATAACTAATGTGACAACTACCTTCATTTTAGTCAATATAGTGACTTAAGCACCCATAGTCAATCAAATAATAGTCCATAGTCCAATTACAGTCCAATTAAACACATTCCAGTAACAAGTAAAATACAAATCTAACCTATAGTCAACTATTATTACATCATGATCCAAGCATCTCAAAAATGGTTCTAATTAAACAGTCCTTAACATGATACAAATCAAACAAATCAAGGTTGTGCAGCATGCATATTACTGTCTTGATTATAACATGAGCAAAAATTTGAAATGTAACTTCATTTCATTCCAATTGAGGGTCACATCAGGGCAGATTCAAATGTGTACCTGAAAATCAAGTCGAAATGAAACAGAAGAAGAGAATCAGCAGCAATAACAACTCCCAGCAGCAAACTCAGTAGTGAATAAACTAAGGAAATGATATCAAATGATCCAGAAGAAGTTTTCACACCAAATCAAACATAAACCCCATTAAAAACAGCTTGAACAATACGAAATTGACTCGAAATACACCCAGGATACTTCTGAAAATTCCAACAGACCACAACTCAACCAAAAGCAGCTTGATTAGGCCCAAAATTCTTCGAAATAACCTCTGATCCTTAAACACCAAAATTAGAACTATGAAAGCTGAAATTAAACTGGAACTTTTAATGAAACAGTGACTATTTTTTTGATTTTTCTACTGATTTTCTATTATTTTTGGATTTTTGAATGTTTGAATTTTAAATCTGGATCTGAAATTAGAGAGAGTTTTTTTTGGGGGTAATTTTGGATGCTAAAAACTTTTTTTTTCAATGTAGAGGTGACTGCCTTATATAGACAAATTAATGAGCAGCCCTCAAGTTTTTATTTTCATTTTAGCCCCTCTCTATTTACCCATTTAACCCCCTTATTTTCTGACTTATTGCCCAAGTTATACCACCTATTTTATGAACTTCCCACTTAAAACCCATTCTAGAAGCTTCTAGGAAGTTCCTTTTCAGTTACTACAATATTCTCTTATCTAGAATACCTATTTGTTTTGAATATTACCCACACTGACCCAACTTCTTTACCTCAGTTAACAATTATGATTTAAACACTAAAAATTCAACTAAGTCTGAACAAATTCCTAAAGTTATATCAATTATCCTCACCCATTAATTAGAAATGGAGAACAAGGTTAACTAAAGTGCTAATCCTAACTAAGCTCAATTACTACTCAAACCAACCATTGAAGGAAATTTAACTATGGTCTAATTATCATCTACAACCAAACAAAGCTCAAACAGAAATTAATCTAACTATTCTGATTAACAACAAAAGTCTTAAATGTATTAAGAGCTAACACAGCAATGAACCAATCAGTTAACATCAAATAAGGCCTAATTGAAACTAATTATGAAGATCAAACGAACAAAAATCAAAACAAAAAAAATGACAGTTAAAACCTGGAATCCTGTTATTGAAATCTATGAGCAAATTACCAAAATAAACTAATTATACGGTAAAGAAGAATCAGAACCCTCAATTGAAGCCACAACAATAACAAAACATAAAAAACCTGAAAATAGAGAAGAGAACACTCACTGATTCACTGTTATAAGCCTTCCTCTTGACTGAATCTCGAAATTGGCATTTTATTAATGTTATAGGTTTATTTTGTTGAAATAAACATATAACATTATGAAAAAATCAACCGAGTGCAAAAAATTCCAAAACAGCGTCGAGGCTTGAAAACCCTAGATTTGAAATTCCTCCAGTTTCAACGGGATTTGAAGGGATTTGGTTAAGGATTAGGGGTGAGGAAGGTTCAGGGATTGTAGGGTTAAAATTTGGGGTCATTTAGAGGGGCGGCGCCGCCGTGGGCGGCGGAGATGGCAAAACTTTTTTGATTATTCGAGAGGTTCTGGTGTGATTCGAGATGAGCTAATGGTAGATTTGTGACAAGGACAACGAGGCGGTAAAGGGGTGTAATTTTGGGAGCCAACAGAGAAAGTGGCGATTTCTCCGACGGTGGCGGGGACGGCGTAACAGAGAGATACGAGGAGGATGACTTTTTGTCGTTAGGGTTATGGCATATGTTTGGACAATTTTATTAAAGTGTGACAATCATTTGTGACCATTGGATCAGGGAATATCGATGGCTATTATTAATTGATGCCCAAACGACGTCGTTTTAAGAAGTCAAGGGTTGGACCGAGCAGGGGCTTGGGTTTGGGCTGGATCCGGGGTGTATTGGCTTGGGCATGGTTGGTGGGAATTGGACATGAGCTGAGGTTTGTTCAATATTGAAATGAGCCAAATTGTTGGTCTCTTATTAAGATCACCCTCTTTTTTTAATTGTTTTTTCCTTTTAATTTTGTTTTTTTTTTCATTTGTATTTTTATATTTTTTATTTTTCAATTTTTTTTTAAAAAAAAACTAAAATAACCATCACAATCAAATTGCATTAAAATTATATTTCCTAATTAATTAAAATGCAAACTAATACAAATTTAAACTAAAAATGCAAAAAGTATCATTTTGTTATTTTCCTCCTATTTTGTTTTTAAACAAATTAACTCTTAATTAATCCTAAAATATGAAATTAAATCATAAATGCAAATGTATATTTTTGTATTTTTTATACGAACTAAGATGCACAGATAAAATGCAATAATTACAAAAAAAGGACACAAAATTCACAAAAATTATAAAATAAAGAAAAAAATCATTTTTTTTTTATTTTTTTGGGAATAATTCATATATAGGGCAAAAATCACGTGCTCATATAAAGTACTATTAATCGTAAAATAGGCTATAATTGCAATTATATGCAATTTAGCTTTAAGAATACCAAATAAATTTTGTAAAAATATCCAAAAATCACCTTAACTATATTTTGATGTAAATATAAGAATAAAATAAATTATTCACCAAAAATGATAATTTTGGGAATAATTTTGGGATTTGTATTGCTAAAATAAATAATAAATTGGTTTTGAAAATCCTTGTGTATGCATATATATGTTATTTTGAAAGTATTTTGGGTATATAAAATACATAGGGAAAAATTAGGTATCAACAGCTGCCCCTTTTTACCCGGGAAGAATGAAAGAGTTGTCGGGTAAAGATATGATGGCCAATTTTGACCGAAAGTAACAATTTGAAAGGTTTTGACCGAGCTCTGGTTTTGAGCTGGCTACATATCACTGGTTTTACAGGAATCAGGTCATATGTAGTTTAGGATGCACCGACAGAATGTGCCGATGGACGTTTGAAGAGACGGACGCAATATTTAGGTTGGGGAAGGGTGGTTCGGGACCGATGGGTTGTGAGAACCAGAGCGGAATTGCTCCTGCCGTAATGCTGCTACCTGCTGATGTACCTGCAATCGTGTGGAAGTTAAACGTGATGAAAGTCCCCATTAGACCATGAATGTTGCCTTCGGACGGTAGATATGACATCCTCAGACCATGACGTCCTGGGCCATGAAGCGCATAATAAAGGATTCGCAGGCTATGAAATGATTTTCTCGGGCTATGACAATGGTGCCTCCGAACCATGATGCCATTGAATAATGATGTGCAGGATATAAAGCGGGGTCCTCGGGCCATGGTATGGTGTTCTCGGGCTATGAAGATGATGCCTCTGAACAATGACGCCTTCAGACGATTTGGCGGTATTTCAGCCTATGAAATGCAGGATTTGGCGATGTTTCAGCTGATGCAAAAATGTAAATGGCGATATTTCAGCCGACAGAAATTTAAATAAAGCTGGCGATGTTTCAGCCGATGCAAAAAACGTAAATGGTGATATTTCAGCCGATGTAGCAAAATGTAAATGGCGATATTTCAGCCGATAGAAATTTAAATAAAGCTGGCACTATTTCAGCCGATGTAAAAAGTAAAATGGCGATATTTCAGCTGACAAAAATTTAAATAAAGCTGGCGATGTTTCAGCCGATGTAGCAAAAATGTAAATGGCGATATTTCAGCCGATAGAAATTTAGATAAAGCTGGCGATGATGGAGATTTAAATATGAACTGGCGGTATTTCAACCAATGCAAAAAGTAAAATGGCGATATTTTAGCCGATAGAAAATATAAGTATAGGTGATAATGGGGATTTAAACATAACTGACGATCTTTCAGCCGATGCTAGAATTTAAATGACGTTTGGCGATATTTCAACCGATTGCAAGATGTAAGTAAAAGGTGGCGATATTTTAGCCATGCAAGAGAGATAAAGTGGCGATATTTCAGCCATGCAGGATTTAAATAAAGTTGGCGATCTTCCGGCCATGCAGATAGAGACAATGCTTAGTCTCGGAAGGCAGAATGGTAGCCTTATGCAATGCAATAAAATGCAATATGGAGACAACGCTTAGTCTCGGAAGGTAGAATGGTAGCCTTATGAAATGCAATAAAATGCAATATGGAAACAACGCTTAGTTTCGGAAGGCAGAACGGTAGCCTTATGCAATGCAATAAAATGCAACATGGAGACAACGCTTAGTCTCGGAAGGCAGAATGGTAGCCTTGTGCAATGCAAGAAATGCAGGATGGAGACAATGCTTAGTCTCGGAAGGCAGAAAGGTAGCCTTATGCAATGCAATAAAATGCAATATGGAGACAACGCTTAGTCTCGAAAGGTAAAAAGGTAGCCTTATGCAATGCAATAAAATGCAATATGGAGACAACGCTTAGTCTCGGAAGGCAGAAAGGTAGCCTTATGCAATGCGATAAATAAAGGCGGGGAGTAACGAAATCTCTTAGTTGAGAGGTGATATATGTCAATTAGTTTGCCCTTGTGGCAGTCGATAATGTTGTGGGCAAATAACGCTCGATGATGAAGGTTGATTCTGGGAATGGTATTCCTGAAAAATATGAGCTTGTAATCGTGTCTGATGACTCTATGTCTAGGGTGCCTGCATCCAAAGAAAAGTCATGAGTTTTGTAAAGAGAAAAGGTTAGTTCGTCTTCCCGTGGACTGCGCTTGTCCTACTCCGCTCTTGCTTTCATTGGGGCAGCATTTCCAAACAAAGCTATTTTGATAGTAGCCATGCATGATTTAGTGAAAATAATAAAAAATAATATGATGTAAATACATAATAGATAAAATGATTTTAAATGAACCGATGACTGCGACACGGTACAAGATATTGCATCCTCTTTTGCTATGGAATTTTGAGGGTCCTCCTCAAAATTCTGCCCTAGTTTACTGGGCTGGTGCCTCTGATGGCTATGCGCGGTGAATGGCGAAGGTCAACTTCGGAATTTTGAGGGTCCTCCTCAAAATTCTGCCACAGTTTCCAATGTTGGGGTTGGGTGGGGGTGGGGG
>MU733279.1:51548-71488 GCA_026770625.1 Nicotiana glauca
GACCGAACTCGTAAGGCTACCTACGTATCCCCTCTTAAACGAGAATCAGGTCAGGCGTAGTTCAAATTACATCATAAAGGAATCACAATGGTTACACATAGTATCGCTTCACTACATCTGAATTGATCGACTTCGGACAAACTTCTCCATCCATTTCCGCGAGTATGTGGGCTCCAACGGTTAGAACCCGGTGAACTATGTACGGGCCCTGCCAGTTAGGAGAGAACTTCCCTTGGCTTCGTCTTGGTGCGAAAAAATCTTTTTCAGTACTAACTGCCCTGGCGCGAACTGCCTTGGCCTTACTCTTTTGTTGAAGGCTCTGGCCATTCTATTCTGATAAAGCTGACCGTGACAAACTGCATTCAGTCTCTTTCTGTATATAAGGGCTAATTGCTCGTAACGACTTTTTACCCATTCTGCATCTTCAAGTTCTGCTTCCTGCATAATTCTAGGGAAGGAATCTCTACTTTGGCTGGGATGACTGCCTCAGTACCATAAACCAACACATAAAGGGTCGCCCTAGTCGATGTGCGGACGGTGGTACGGTGTCCCAATAGAGCAAATGCTAGCTTCTCATGCCATTGCTTGTGTTTTTCTATCATTTTTCTCAGTATCTTCTTAATGTTCTTATTGGCCGTTTCTACGGCTCCATTCATCTGGGGCCTGTATGCTGTAGAATTCTTGTGCTTAACCTTAAATGTCTCACACATTGCTTTCATCAGATCACTATTGACATTGGAACCATTGTCAGTGATTATTGACTCTGGGATGCCAAACCGGCAAATTATATGATCGTGGACAAAGTCTACCACAACCTTCTTGGTTACCGCCTTGTATGAAGCTGCTTCAACCCATTTGGTGAAATAATCGATCGCCACTAGAATGAACCTGTGCCCCTTTGACGCAGCCGGCTCGATAGGTCCGATGACATCCATTCCCCAAGCGACGAACGGCCATGGTGAGCTTGTTGCATTAAGCTCGTTAGGGGGTACCTTTATCATGTCCGCATGGATCTGGAAACGATGGCATTTCCAAACATACTAGATGCAGTCCGTCTCCATAGTCATCCAGAAATAACCAGCCCGGAGTATTTTCTTGTCTATGACAAAACCATTAATATGCGGGCCACAAGTCCCTGCGTGAATTTCCTCCAACAACTTGGATGCCTCCTCTACTTTGACTCATCTTAATAGTCCTAAATCGGGAGTCCTCCTATACAGGATTCCTCCGCTATGAAAGAAGTGGTTGGATAACCTTCCCAGTGTGCGCTTTTGTGTGGTGTTTGCAAGTTCTGGATATTCTCCTGTTGACAGATACTTCTTAATGTCATGAAACAATGGTTTTCCATCTACTTCTTCCTCGACATGAGCATAGTAAGCAGGTTGATCCTGGATTTTTATTGGGATGGGATCAATAAAGTTTTTATCTGGATGTTGAATCATCGATGATAGAGTGGCCAATGCATCAGCAAACTCATTCTGAACCCTGGGGACATGCCGAAATTCTGTCTTTGTAAACCTCTTCCTCAACTCTTGTACATGGTGCAAGTATGGGAGTATTTTGGAGTTCTTGGTTCCCATTCCTCTCGGACCTGATGTATAAGCAAGTCTGAGTCCCCGATCACTAGTAACTCCTGAACGTTCATGTCAATGGCTAGTTTGAGCCCTAAGATACAGGCTTCGTACTCGGCCATGTTGTTGGTGCACGGGAACCTGAGTTTGGCGGACACTGGGTAATGCTGACCTATTTATGATACTAGGACCACTCCTATGCCAACTCCTTTAAAATTTGATGCTCCGAAAAAACATTCTCCAGCCATCGTAGGATTCTACAATGTCTTCGCCTACAAAAGGGACCTCTTCATTAGGAAAATACGTCTTTAGAGGCTCGTATTCTCCATCCACGGGATTTTCGGCAAGATGATCGGCTAGCGCCTGTCCTTTGATTGCCTTTTGAGTCAAGTAGACAATATCAAACTCACTCAGCAATATTTGCCATTTGGCCAGCTTGCCCATGGGCATGGGCTTCTGAAAGATGTACTCCAACAGATCCATCCTTGATATGAGATAAGTAGTGTAGGCACAAAAATAATGCCTCAACTTCTGAGCTACCCAAGTCAGAGCACAATAGGTGCATTCTAACAGGGAATACCGGGTCTCGTACGGGGTGAACTTCTTGCTGAGATAGTAGATGGCTTGCTCCTTTCTCCCTGTTTCATCATGTTGTCCCAAAACACAGCCAAATGCTCCATCCAGTACTGCAAGGTAGAGCAATAGCGGTCTACCTGGTTCGGGCGGAACCAGGACTGGTGGTGTCGACAGGTATTCCTTGATTCTGTCGAAAGCCTTTTGATAATCATCAGTCTACTTAGTGGCGGCGTCCTTTTTCAACATCTTGAAGATTGGTTGGCAAATGATGGTGGACTGGGCTATGAACCGACTGATGTAGTTGAGTCTTCCCAAGAAACTCATGACCTCTTTCTTGTTCTTTGGCGGTGGCAATTCCTGAATGGCCTTAACCTTTGACGGATCGAGTTCTATTCCCTGTCGACTTACGATGAACCCAAGCTGTTTTTCGGTAGGAACCCCGAATGCACATTTAGCGGGATTCAATTTCAGGTTGTACCTTCTTAATCTGTTGAAGAACTTCCTCAAATCTCCCATGTGGTCTGTGGCTTTCTTGGATTTGACTATGACATCATCTACATACACCTCGGTCTCTTTGTGTATCATGTCATGAAAAATAGTAGTCATGGCCCTCATGTAGGTGGCCCCAGCATTCTTTAATCCAAATGACATCATCTTGTAACAATACATTCCCCAACGGTGTAATAAAAGGCATTTTCTTCGCGTCCTCTTCGTACATCCATATCTAGTGATATCCGGCGAAACAATCGACAAACGACTGCAGCTCGTTCTTGGCGTAGTTGTCAATCAGGATATGTATGTTTGGTAGTGGGAAGTCATCTTTCAGATTGGCCCGGTTGAGGTCCCGATAGTTGACACAGATTCTGACCTTCCCGTCCTTCTTTGGTACTAGCACAATGTTAGCTAACCATGTCGGGTATTCCTCTACCCTGAGGACCTTGGCTTTGACTTGCTTGGTGACTTCTTCCTTGATTTTCAAACTCATGTTCGGTTTGAACTTTCTGAGCTTCTGCTTTACCGGCGGACATGTCGGATCTATCGGCAATTTGTGAGCTACAATGGATGTACTGAAACTGGTCATATTATCATATGACCAAGCAAATATGTCCTCATACTTATTTAAGAACTCCGTATACTCTTTCTTTTCTGATGGTGACAGGTGAACACTGATGCGTGTTTCCTTGACATTCTCTGTATCCCCCAGGTTGACAACCTCGGTTTCGTCCAAGTTAGACTTAGGTTTGTTCTCAAAATCCTCAATCCCTTTAATCACCTCTTCTGGTATTTCATCTTCTTCTGAATATATGTTCGTTTGTCGTATTATCTCATTGCATGTCACATTCATCGGTTCATCAAGATAAGTAATAGTAATGCTGTGTAAAAGTAAAATAAACGACAGAGAAAAATAATAAGAGCGAGATTTAAATAAGGAATTGAAATGCTTTGATAAATGTTGAAAATTGTTTTGAACATCGGGGCTCTTTTCAAAAATTTAGAGGTAATACTGAAAGAAAATCAACTAATGAAAAAGTAAAAGACAATGCATAATGCTTTGTTCAGCCTTGCTACCCCGAAGCTCTCCGGGCCTTGGTGACCCTGACGGACCAATTGTTGAGGCGTTCTCCTCGGTTCACTGCCTGTATGGATGGGCCTTCCTCCCCTTCCTCCTCGAGAATGACATGACAGTCCATGTTGTCATCTTTCAAGAACAAATTCTTTATTGCGGCTAATGCTTCATCTTTCTCTGACCCATATATGATGTCGGTCGGCTGGAAGGTATGTTCCAGGCAGGGTAT
Source organism: Nicotiana glauca (assembly GCA_026770625.1). Lineage (NCBI taxonomy): Eukaryota > Viridiplantae > Streptophyta > Magnoliopsida > Solanales > Solanaceae > Nicotiana > Nicotiana glauca. The sequence continues at coordinate 55,492 of MU733279.1, forward strand.
CGGGTGCTCTAGCGGATAGTAAGGGCCGCGCCGTGGTGGCGACCAGTTCTTGAACTCCTGCCACGTATATCCATATCCTAACCCGAAAGTTATCCCTGCTTCTTCAGCTTGATCAGCTTGGTGATTCCTTGAAGGTTCTTGCCGAGCCCTTTGCCAGGTTCATACTTGCTCCAATTCAGGATACTTTCTATCTTGTTATCTCACCATTTATCTTTATCCACGGCATTGACTCGCTCAATGTGGTGGCAAGTTTCCCCTCCTAGCTTCCTTCTCCATTCAATTGCTGGGATAGTTTGACGACTGTATATGGGGTTACTCCCATCACCATGAATGATCACCTCTTGGTGATTCCACTCGAACTTTACTGCCTGGTGCAGGGTGGATCTTACAGCTCTAGGAGCGTGGATCCAAGGTCGTCCCAGTAGCAGGTTGTAGGATGCTGGGATGTCTATCACTTGAAAATCAACATAGAACCAAGTTGGCCCCATTTGTAAACATAGACTGATCTACCTAATAGTGGACCTTTGGGAGCCATCAAAGGCTTTGACGTTGATAGCCCCATCTTTAATTTCATGCAGGCTCTTCCCTAAAGTTCTGAGGGTCACCAATGGACAAATGTTGAGGCTGGATCCTCCGTCAATCAAAGTCCTGGTAATGAAATAGTCTTCGCATTTCACAGTGATGTGCAACGCTTTTTTGTGTCCTAAACCTTCAGGGGGCAACTCATCCTCGTGGAAAGTGATCTTATGAATCTCCAATACCTGCCTGACCATGTTTTCCATCTCGCCTCCAGTTATATTACTGGGTATGTACGCCTCGCTTAGTATTTTCATCAAGGCATTCTTGTGTGTCTCAGAGCTTTGCAATAGAGCCAGAATGGAGATTTGTGCTGGTGTTTTGTTCAATTGGTCAACAATTGAATATTCTTTTTCCAGTATCTTTCGCCAGAGATCATCAGGTCCAGTTTCAATAGGCCATCTAGAGGCCTGCTAACTTGATTCGACTAAGTGCTCTGGAGTATAGGTTCTGCCAGTCCTGGTCATACCCTGCGCTGTAATTGCTTCTCCAGACCTAGACTTTCCCTTTCTCCTTGCCTCAACGGTGTAATCCCAAGGGATGGCCTGTGTATGGAATGGCGTTACTGCTGACATTGCTACAGGAATGGTCACTCTCGTTTTGGGTGGCAATACAGCAACTTCAAATGGTACTTTTGGAGACCCGAACTCCACCTCGATCGGCTTTGTGGTCCCTTTGGATGACGGTTCTTCAAACTCGAGAGGCACAGACATGTTTACTTCAGCATACCCAGAGGGTTGGATCTGGACAACAAATGGATTCAATGTGACAGTTGGTTTCTTGGGCTCGTCACCTTCGGCAATTAATCCAATTGACCCTTTGGGGTCCCAATCATCTTCTACTTCGATCATATGCACATCACCACTCTTATGATCATGTAAAGGATTATTGCAAACATTAGGAGCAGGTTCCTTGGACACGATGATTTTGCTGTCAATCAGAGCTTGGATTATGTCTTTCAGAGATCGGCACTCATCAATGGTATGCCCTTTCATACCGGAATAGTACGCACAGGTTTTATTTGGATTGACCCAGTGGGAGGGATTATCTGGAGTTTTGGAAGGTATTGGGTTGATGTAACCGGCTACTTTGAGTCTTTTATATAATTGGTCGATCGGTTCGGCGATGGTAGTGTATTGCTTGGGAGGTCTACGGTCGAAGTTAAGGCATGGCCTGGGGAAGTTTTGGCGAGTGGGAAGTGACTGGTAGTGAGTGTTATAGGCTTGGTAGACGGGTGCAGGTTGGGAATATTTTGCTGAAGTAGGTTGTTATGGAGATGGTTGGTGAGCGGGCGATGGAATTTGGTAAGAAGGTGGAGGTGCTTGGTAGTTGGGAATAGGCTGGTATGTGAGATGGGGTACCGGGTAGGCTTGGTATTTTATGGGTGACTTGGTTCTTTGTGCGACCATCACGGTGCTCACATCCTTTTTCTTTGATGTGCCACCAGATTGTAGGGCCTTGTTGGTAGCTTGCAGTGACTCAAAGTTAGTAACCATTTCGCTCTTAATGCCCTCTCCAATTCTTTCTCCTAGCTTGATAATATCGGAGAACTTCTGACCCTCTATCAACATCAACCTCTCATAGTATTGTGGATCCTGTGCTCGGACGAAAAACCGGTTCATTTGTTCCTCCTCTAAGTCCGGCCTAACCTTGGCAGCCTCGGATCTCCATCGAGTGGCATACTCGCGGAATGTCTCGGTAGGTTTTTTCTTCAGGTTCTAGATGTAGAAGATATCTGGTGCGTTCTCTGTATTGAACCTGAATCTGTCCATGAAGTCGGACGCCATTCCAACCCAGCTCGTCCACTTTTTGGGATCTTGGCTGATGTACCAAGATAGTGCATCTCCTTTCAAGCTTCTCATAAGGAGTTTCATGCGGATCTTCTCATCTCTTCCCACACCGACCAGCTTGTCACAATATATCCTCAAATGGACTCTAGGATCCCCCGACCCATCATCCATTTTAAACTTTGTAGGTTTGTACCCCTCTGGGAGTTCAACATCTGGCTGAATGCAAAGATCCTTATAATTTAGACCTTCAATGCCTTTTCTTCCTTCAACGCCCAAGACTCGGCTAGTTAATTTCTTAAGCTCGACTGCCAAGTTCTTGATGAGAGAGTATTTATCACCAAACTCTGGTGTGTTTGTGATGAGTTGAGTGTATTGTGGTATGGTTTCCACATATATGGGAGTGTGGTGGGGATGATCATTTGTTGGAGTGTTGTTGAGGTGAGTGTTGCAATGAGAAATAGGCCGTTTCTGTGGTTTTGGGATGTTCTGTGGAAGTTGGGGTGTTGAGTATTGGGAAAGTTGATGTATGGGGTTGTGAGGGAGAATGACAGACTTTCCAAGTTTCGAACTAGGTCCAGTTCTTCTTGAAACTTCAGTAACTTTTGTTCGAGTTGAGTGGCACTCTCTCTGGATACTTGAACACCCTGAGGAACCTCTACCCTTTCAGCTGAGTCGTCCTTTCTGATGTTGTTCACGTTCTCCATCTTTGCTTTGTTCTTGCTTTTGATAGGACTTGGAGGAGGAGGAGGAGGAGGAGGGCCCTTAGATCTTGTAGAGTAGGATGATGATGCCAGAATGCACGAACTAACGTTTAGGGAGGGGAATAAAAATAAAAGTAAAAACAACAAAAAGTTAACAAGTTAGTGCGGATTCTGAGGAGAATAACATTGCAATAATTAAACACATAGTATAGGAATATAAATCATGTCCTAATTTGGGAGCCTCGTTGTGCCCGAGGTAGGCTTAGCGACAAGTGGATTTGGAGAATTTATAATGCTAAATGCCTCATTTTATTGATAAAAATAAGATGAATCCCAAAACGGCACTAAAATTGCATAAAGATAAAAATATCACTAATGGCCATTGGCCTTATTACAATTCAAAGCGGAAAAGAAAGAAAACTCCTAACTACTTGGACCCAGAAGGACCTTCCCTAGACTCAGCATCTTTGGCTACATCGAACAACGTCACCAGTTCAAGCAATCCCAGCAGCAGATAAGCCCTAGCCAAATGTCCTGAGCGTTCTGGCGTTCCCAAATATTTGCGGATGAGGGTCTGATCACTAAAGTGAAGGTCTTCCCACCAGTCACCATGCCGAATCTGGGGATTTCGTGCCTCATTTCCTGCAAAACACAACGTTAGTCCCTTACCCGCGCCAAACTCAACTATTTAAATCAATAATTGGCATAAACAATATTTAGTTCTCCAAATAAATGCAGAGAATATGGTGTTGTCCGTTTGGGTTCCAAGGAACCCAGTGGACTTTGGATAAGGCTATCTTAAAGAATCATTATGTGGACAATATAACTGACTCGACTAGGTTTGACAGTGTTGCATGAACAGTTAAACAGAGTAAGGTTTCTATGGGATGCTAGACCGGTACTCTTGAGCAGACAACTCAAGAGGGAAAGGCACGGAACCGTCGACTGCACCACTGATCGACTAGTTTTACCGCAAATACGCCTTTGCCAGGATTTAGGGGGCAATAATATTGGAAGAGTGCAACAATCTCATCAAGCGTTGCTATGGTATTTGTTTGGCGCAAGTGAATATGATGTTGAATATGCAATTACAAGAATGAAATAAATTGTCACGTAATTTCACGTTCATAATGATTACAACAATTGCTCAGAAATTAAAACGGTATTGAAGGAAAGCAGTAAATGAAAGCGTTAAAGAAAAAGAAACAAAAAGACAAGTCAGTTTCGAATAAAAGTATTAAACAAAGCGATTAAAAAAACAGTAAAGTCACATATAACATGCAGTGCTAAAAGTCTAAAGAATCCCCAGCAGAGTCGCCATACTGTCAACGCCCCCTTTTTCTCTAAAAGCGAAATCGGGTTTACGACATGTGGGAAGACAACACTATTCCCGTATGGGAATTGTTTTTTTTTTGGAATTGAAGAGTCGCCACCTAATGATTAAGTGCATTAGGACACTAAGGGTTTTGAGTTGGAAAACTAGAGTTCGGGTAAGGGCTAGAAATTATCTCGAGGGGAAGGTGTTAGGCACCCCTCAAGATCCACTAGTGTGATTCCCGGCCATGCTATAATTGTGACTTTGCATATGAACAAATAAACATACAAAAATAGCTTTCACGTAATGATTGCAAACAAAGGGAAGAGTAAATGTTAAATAAACATGCTGAATTTTGGGAATAGTCGATTTCATAATTATTTAAGGGATATAAAAGTACGGAAAATGGGGGTCAAATAATTGATACAAATAATCAAACACGTAATGGAATGGGGCTAAAATTTGGAAAGGGAACAGTACTAGAAATTGAATCACCAAAAGAGATTTTGAATAATTAAAGTGAAAGATGAGGTTTAAAAGAACTGAAAATTTGATAGTTTTTGGAAAGAATTATGAAAAAAAGAAGTAAATACATAAGAGGGAGGGGGTCCTAGGTTTATAACTAACGTGGATCACCCCACACAACACCCGGTAACCATTTATACACGTGGTGTTATCGCGTGATCATCATATTCATGTCTACCCTTTCCCACCCCATTAAGGTATTAAGCGCAAATTGGTCTCGATTATTATTGCGTGCTATTACCCGTCCTATTCTTATCAGTTCCGGAGGTGTACAGGACTACTAATCCTAAAGGGAAGGGAATTTGGCTTTTCAGAGGTTTTAAGAGGTTAAAATACAAAGGCGTCAGGCAAAACACATGAAAGCAGTTATGGGAATACAAAAACTTAAGGCTCAGATAAACCTCCTTTAATCACAGAAAATCATGTAGCTTAGCACGTCTTACATATACTGATTAGGTCGAAATTGATACTTAGCGTTAGGCAGACTGGTTTATTACATATTTTCAGGCAAGAAATTCACATTAGGCTCACCTGGTTGCAACATATCAAAGGCCAATGTAATTACTTAACTACGTATTTATTTGCCTACATGGTGACCTATAGGCATGGCATCTACAAGTTTGGGAAAACAATGCATGCTGATTTAAAAAAGCGTTGTCAGCTATTTAAAAGAGAACGTATTTTAGCAAGAGACCATGAATTTTATATTCAGTAATTCATTATTACTATAGGTCTTAGACTTATAACAAGGAAGGCGATTCAAATTTGATTAATTCCTATAGGCATGCTTTCTATATGAGATTATGCTAAAATTAAAGAAACCATATAGGCAGGTTTTCTACATGAAAATATGCTAAAATTAAAGAAATCTTATAGGCAGGTTTTCTACCCCTTTTTCATACATGTTACCCCTTCCCTTTTCACTACTCACCCCAGAGATTATTACAGAATTTTATTACAGACCAAAAATGATTTGAAAAGAAATCAGAAATAATATTACAATCAGAACTCCTAAGCTGCATCCAAGGAGCCTAATTCGAACTCGAAGTCTAATAATATAGTACGAGCCAACTGCCAGGATCATGATCCAAAGCCTTTTTCTTAACAAGGGTATGTCAAAGTTCCAAGGAGTTTTAGGAACTCCAGGCAATGCTCACACCCCAGGTATCATTGCAAAACATTGGAATAGGGTGCAGTGTGGAAGATCCATCCCTCCAACGTCCAAGTTCAGAGGGAACTCAAGGTCCCAAAGCAAGGGTAAGTGCAATAGAGGGGTTTAAGGGATGCCAAGGCAGGTTGGTGATCATTCCCAATAACATATAATACTGGCACACCCCTGAACAGCCCACTAGCCAAGCATTGGAGAGTCCAGGACCTATTGAAGGTCAAACCATGGCCTGGGCAGTAATTGGGATACTGTCAGGCCAAGGTTTCAACTCAGCACATAAAGGGGGGAGTTAAGGGGTAAGGATTTTCATGAAAGCAGAAGCAAAGAGAACAGAGAAATACTTAACATCAACAGAAGAATGAGACTATAAAATAAACACATAGGGATGAGACAAAAATTTAAATAAAAGCGGCATACCAGTTTTCAAAAAGCTAACCAAGTAGGTAGAAGCAGTAGACTTAGGGAAGCCAAGTTGCAATCAAGAAACACTAGGGTGAGTTTAGAAGAGAGTTGTGGTGATTGCAAATCTGTCTTTTAAAAAAAAGAATTTTTAAGTATTTATAATGCAGGAAAGAAGCAGAAACAAGCAAGAAATCAATCACACAAAGTTCCCTTTTAATTAGGGATTCTGATTTCAAATGGGCAAAAGTAAATAAGGAAAGAATTTGATCAAGAATTTTCCAAAGTAGTACAAACAGAGTAAATGCATAGGAGTTATTTAAGGCAAAATCCAGTGGTACACAGTTTATGAAAAATAAGGAAAGGCAATCAATTAGACAACCAGTAAAAATAAAATTGCAGGCTTTGTTCGAATGAACCAAGTCCAGAAAAGAGAAGAAAGTGTTTTACTTAAGGAAAATCAAATAACAATCAATCAGCATTACTAGAAGAATTCGAAATCAATCAATAATTGGCAAGACCCTTTTTTGAAAGAATAAATTCTCATATATAAAGCACACGAATATCAAACAAAAAGGAGTTGTCATGCTGATTAGAAAAGACTATCATAGAAAAGTTCAGAATTATAAACAAAGAGTTTCCAGTCCAATTATAAACTCAGAATGAGTCTGAGAGTTCAGGGATTCAAAGCAGAACGCGAGTCCAAACATCAAATCAAACTCGCTAAAGAAAACCCCCAATTCCTAGGGTTTTTCAATTTGAATCAGATGCAGAGACAAGAAGACAATAACAAGCCCAAAGGTCTCTTTTAAAGATTAAAACGGGTAAAATAGCAAGTTTGAAACAAACACAGTGAAAAACTGACATAAAGGCCATGTTTTAAGAGAAGCTTGAAACTTAAACAAGTTCACAAGATAAAGAGGCGGTACAAAATTAAAGAAACAATAGATGAAACATGTTTAGAATTCAAACAAAGGTCCAGTAAAGGCGAATAAAGAACTAAGAGCTTAGTGGAAAATACAGTAGAGAACACAGGGGTAACGAACACATAAGATAAATGTGTGAAAATATGAAATAGAAACCAGTAGAAGGAAGAATGGAGCACAATAGGGACATGCATAATCAAGCAAACATAAGAACATAGGAGAAGAACATGCGAGGTAGATAAACAGGAACATAGGAAAGACATATTCATACAAAGAAGAGAAGAAAGAGTTAGAGAAACAACTCAAAATCTTTCGGAAACCCTAAATCGAAGAAAAATGGATCTTGAAATAAAAGATTGTGAAAAACATTTAAAACTTTCAGTAGAACACAGATATAGCATAGATCTAAGAAAATAAACAGAGAAAAGCCTCAAACAGCTTAAGGTTTCAGAGAAACCCTAAAAAAAGGCTTGGAAGAGTTAGATCATGGGTCGAAGAGGTCAGGAATCAGGCTTCTCGTTCTTGAATATGCCAGAGCATGGTCGTAGAGGTCATAAAATCATAGATCTAAGAAAGTCTGGAGGAGAACCAATGAGGTCAGACCTCGAAGCTTCGAACAAACATGGTCTAATGGCGGAACGGGGTGAGTACAGGCCACCCATGGCCTCAAAAGCCATGGATTCTGGTGGAATTATGGCGGAGAAAAGGTCGGAGACGGCTAGGGTTCCGAAGAACCTTCGAGAGAGTTTTGAGAGTGGAGAGCATTCAAGGGCGGCTGAGATATGGAAAATGAGGGACTAGGGTAGGTCGTTTGGATTTAATTATGGAAGGGTAAATTATGGCGTTTGATCTGTATGATCAACAGCCTAGATTTAACAGGGTAGGTGGGAATGGGGTAGGGCCATTTGGATTGGGTTATGGGTTGGGTCGATTAAAAAATGAGTCGGTCTAGTTGGGGTTAGGATAGGGTCAGTTAAGGGTTAAAATTGAAATGTAAAAGAGGTTGTAATTGAAATAAAATGAGGCTAAATGTTAAAGAGGCAGTTTTTCCTTTTATTTTATAAAAAATAGTAAAAATTATTTTAAAAGCAAATTAAAAGTACTGAACCAATTAATAGTATATAATCATTAATTAAAAAATATTGGAACTAATTTTACAATTATAAAGTACAATTAATCGTAAAATAGGCTATAATTGCAATTATATGCAATTTAGCTTTAAAAATACCAAATAAATTTTGTAAAAATATACAAAAAATCACATTAATTGTATTTTGGTCTAAATATAAGAATAAAATAAATTATTCACCAAAAATAATAATTTTGAGAATAATTATGGGATTTGTATTGCTAAAATAAATAATAAATTGGTTTTGAAAATTCTTAAAAATTTTGGAAAAAATACCAAAGCACTTGGTGTCGCACCTCCGTTTTCAGCTACTGCACCCCACGAAGGGATGTAGTAAAGAGAGTTTTTCCAATTAAAGGACAATCGAAATGGGATTTATTATTAAGAGTTGGAGTCGCCACTTGAGAGATTTATGGTGTCCCAAGTCACCGATTTGAATCCCGAATCGAGGAAAAAGTTGACTCTATATTACAGTATGAACCAAAAATCCGGATAAGGAATTCTGTTAACCCGGGAGAAGGTGTTAGGCATTCCCAAGTTCCGTGGTTCTAGCACGGTCGCTCAACTGTCATATTTGGCTTACTTATCTGATTTTTTAACATGCTTTAACTTATCGCTCAACTTAGAAGAAGGTTATCACTCCACTTTCCTTTCGCACTGATATGTAACCATATCTCTTGTTCTCGTTATCGACTTATCGTGCATTATTTCCATTTGCATGGTAGTACTACTTCAGTGGCTTTTCATTGCTACTTGATGCTAAATCTTTCATGAATCTGACATTCTTGTTACTTGTAAGAACAATCCATTTGATGATAATCAGTTAGTATCCTTGTTAAAGCTAATTAAGTTATTATTTGTGATGCACCAGCTAACCACTCAAAAAAAGACACACAACTTCCCTTTCCAAATACATCCCCACCCCGTTAACTTTCTACACCTGGTTTTTCAGGTATAATCTTTTCCATATTGACAACTTTCCATCTTGCATCGTTGTACAAGTAAGGAAAATGATTAAATCAACATCAACAATTTACTCTAAGTAGATTGTGATGCCGGATAAATAAACTGGTGGAATCCATGTTTTCTTGAAGCTGATGAATAAACCACAGCAAGTTACACGCCACATAAGTCATAATTAGCTATAATTACTTATTTTACATGGGACATGGATCCCTCTAAATATAACTAGAAGGCGGCCAAGATGCAAATGAAGCAACAAAAGAAATACACCTATAAGTTCGACCAAAATTTTACTCTCTCCATTTCAACTAGAAACATTCAGCATAAAACATTTCTGCATCAAACAGCAAATGCCAAGATAACTTTGACAACATGAATTTCCAGCAAAAGGACTTAGCCAATTATTAACCTTCTGTTAGAAACTTAGCAAAGCTAGCCAATTCCTAGCTCATATACGGTTGACCCTTTAATATTAACTGATTGAAAACATTATTCCATAAAATATGATGATTAATCTAAAGGAAACAATTAAACTTTCATAGCCATAAGGAGCAAAAACGTGGATCAACACATATAACATTCGGAAAATGGGACAAATGCGAGATATCGCAATACCACAGTAACTAACGAAAAGGACGGACCTCAAATGAACAAATAGTGCCTTCAAAAAATTATTACCAGAAAAATTGAACAATGATATTCTCATCCGGAAATGACCGAAAACCATCAAACAGACCTCCGAACCATGAGCTTACGATCATATTTGGAACAACACCTATTCTAAGAAACATGAGCACACCAACAACAAAAACATACCTTACTGGACATGATACTGATCACAAATAGTTCAAATTCATCATGTACAATCAAAATTAAAGAAAAGTGAAGGCTAAACAACATGCTTGACTGAGTCTTCATCCATATCACTTCTATAGTTCAAATTTAACATCGGAAAGTAGCTTAGGGCGATCTAGATTAGAAACTAACTATAAGAGAAACAATGGATATAAAACAACACTGAACGAAATGACATCAAACTGGACTCATATCACAAGCTGCAAACATTTTTTGAACTTTCAGAACTTCCATTTTATTCCTCACATTGATTTTCTTCCCGAAGCAAATTATAGAAGTGTACCTTAGAAATTAGAGGAAGCAAAGCAAGGTAAAGGGCCAGTAGTAACAGCAAACAGCAGAGTTCTGTGTTGATCCAATGAAATAATGCACCAAATCAGTTCCAAAACCAGGAGATGCAACCCAGAATACCAAAGATTCAATTTTGAATTCACAGTAAACCAACAAATTCAAAAATTCAAGCTAAATGACTGAAACTCAATATATCTTTAGGTCCAAACAGTTGGGAAATTGATTCAAGGAGAGGAAAATTTCAGACTAGCTAATTGAAATTTAATGGAACAGTGTTAAAGCTTCCCCAGCAGTTTTTAATTTTTTTTTTTAGATTTTTCTTCTCTCAAGTCTATCTCTCAAACTCTTAAAATTCTCTTTTTCCTTCTATCTCTCTTCTTTTCAGAATGTTCAAGGCTTCTCTTAATGTTCTCTTCTCTCTTTTAACTCTTTATTGTCTTTTTATTTTTTTATTTTTTTTGCCCTCTCACTTGTATTCTTAAATTGGCAATGGGAAATGACCCTTGGATTCACAAAATGCCCTTTCAGCATTTTAAAATGATTCCACTTACTTAAATTCTTTAAATTTATTCAGTAATGCATCCTAAACCCTACCATCCATTAGAAACTTCTCAAATTAGGTAGACAATCAAATTATTGAAAAATTCCCACTGTTATCTTAAAGTTTCTGTTTTTAACTTGAAATTCAGGGACCAAGCTGAACCCAATTCACATTATTTCGGGCTATTCAATCTTTAACAACCAAACAGAATCTATGTCAGGGATTCCAAATTCTAAAAATTAACCAAGTTCAGTGTCTTCTACCAAAAGCAAAACAACCAATATTTAAATGGTTCGAAATCTAAATTGTATATAAGACTAATTAACAATATACACAAACAAGGAATGAACTAAAGAAGATCAAACGAACAGTTAACAGTTGTAAATAAAACCTAATGTAAATTTTAACTAAGCTGTTTCAAAGAAACAAAAAGAATGAGAAGAAGGGAAACCAGAATACAACATAAATCGCCAAAAGAAGAACTTACCGATTAGGTTCGAATCTTGACGGATCTTGATTCGATCCCCAAATAGCGTCAATCTCTTGTTCTTTGCCAAGAACAAATTACCGACATTATTTCGAGATTGAATCATCTTGAACCTTGAAGAAATGTTAAAATAAAGACCCGTGCATGCGAAACTATGACCGGGCTCCTAAAGCTCGAACCCTAGTCCTCAAATTTGAAGAGCTCTGACCTCGTTCGAAGAGCATAAGGTGGGGGTTTGAGATGAGGAGGGGGAGGTATTTGTCTTGGATGATGTTGGCGGTGATTGGGGAAGGGGCCGCCGGGTTTAAGGTGGTAGAAGAGGCTGGCGGCTAGGGTTTCGAATGGATTTTTTCGCTGAGTGGGAGGGGTGTGAGAGAGGTGAGTGATCGATGGGGTTCTGAGGGGTGGGTTCGTTTGGGGTTTTTTGTATTTTTAAAACGGGGGAATTTACACAGCCGTTGGATCAGCGCAATTTAATGGCTCAGATCAAATGGGACTATAACGATGTCGTTTTGATTATAGGCGGGGTGGATTGGGTAGGGGGATGGGTCTGAGCGGAATTGGGCTGAGTTCAGGGTAAAATTGTTTTGGGCTTGGGGATTAATTCAAGAATTGGCCCAATTTTGACTGCTTCTTTCAAACAATTTTTATATTTTCTTTTTCTTCAATTTTCTTTCTAATTAAAATAAAAATACAATCCTAAATTAATACTTGACCAAATTATCCTAAAAATATTAATTAACTACAAATAATTAAATATCAAATTAAAAGAAATCACACAATTTTGACATTAAACACTAAAATGCGAAGTACGTTATTTTTTGTGATTTTTTCATTTTCGTAAAACTTACTTAATTACTCCTAATTGTAAAATTAAGTCCTAAATGCAAATGCAATATTTTTTTTTGTATTTTCATTTTTTCATTAATTCAAACAAATAAATATGCAAGAAAGAGAAAAAGAAAAAGAAAAAGAAAAAAAATGCAAATAGTGATAGAAAATTAACACAAAATTCACGACAATTGCAAACAAACAAAATTATTTTATTTTAAATTTTTTGGGAGTAATTCTCGTATAGGGCAAAAATTACGTGCTCACAGCTGCCCCTCTTTGCCCGAAAACACGAAGAGTTTTCGTGCAAAGACAAAGTGAGCGGATACGAGCGATTTTTTCCCTTTTGAGTATTCCGTGTGAAGTATTTTTTGAAATATTTGACCGAACCTCTGCCTCAAAGGTTTCCTACATATCCCTAGCTAAAAAGGAATCAGGTCAATGTAGTTCGGAAAATTTCGGTAGCTGGGACTACCATGATGCTGTGGTTTCACTGTTGTTGTTGCTGCTGCTACTTGCTGATCCCCTTATTACACCATGCTAAAAGAAGAATAAAGAAGCAAGACTAAGCTATGAATTACAAAATCTTATCTAGATCTTCCAGCTTGCTCTTGTGTTTCCTCTGATGTTTCTTTATTTCTGACTTGACTTGTATTCCCTCTTGATTATCGAACTCGAAATGCTTATTTTCTTCTTATGAGCTTCAAATTACTATTCCTTCGGAGCTTGAACTGCCTTCTTCCGAAAACCGTTGCCTCCCTTCTGATTGCTGAACTTGAATTTATGGTGGGGATTTTTGTTGTAACCTTTCGCTCTCCCAGCGGGTTACTGACTTCAAGACTTGAAATGTAAAGACTGAAATGTATTCCTCTGTTATACGGACGGGCTCCCGACTTCAAAACTTAAAATGTAAAGACTGAAATGTATTCCTATGTTATACGGGCGGTCTCCCGACTTTATTTTCTTGGAAAATAAAATGCCATTATTATTATCTTAGGAGAAATAGTTCATCGGACTAAGATTTTGACTCTAGGAGATAATTCATCAGACTAGGTCCATTTTGTGTGATCTCAGGAGAAAGATTCATCGGACTAAGATTTTTGACTCTAGGAGATAATTCATCAGACTAGGTCCATTTTGTTATCTTACTTGAAACCTTCCAATTGTTGCTTCTTTCTTCTTGTTGTTTTATCTGAAACCTTCTACTTGTTGTATTTCACTTCTTCTTGTTGTTTTATCTGAAACCTTCTACTTTTTGTCTTTCACTTCTTACTATCTTATCTGTAACTATCCAACTATTGCTTTCAATTTTTCCAATTCTTGCCTTCCCCTTTTGTTATCTTATCTAGGTCTTTCCGGTTGTTGCCTTTACTTCTTTGTTGTTATCTTTTCTAAGTCTTTCCAACTGACTTCTTATTATCTTGAGAGAAATTCATCGGACTAAGATTTTTTATCTTAGGAGAAAAACATTCATCGGACTATGATTTTTATCTTAGGAGGGAATTCATCGGACTAAGATTTTTTATCTTAGGAGGGAATTCATCGGACTACGATTTTTATCTTAGGAGAAAAACATCCATCGGACTAAGATTTTTATCTTAGGAGAAAAATATCCATCGGACTAAGATTTTTATCTTATGAGGGAATTCATCGGACTAAGATTTTTTTTTATCTTAGGAGGGAATTCATGAGACTAAGATTTTTTATCTTAGGAGAAAAACATCCATCGGACTAAGATTTTTTTATCTTAGGAGGGAATTAATCGGACTAAGATTTTTATCTTAGGAGGGAATTCATCGGACTAAGGTTTTTCATCTTAAGAGAAACAATTCATCGGACTAAGATGTTTTCATCTTAGGAGAAATAATTCATCAGACTAAGATTTTTTATCTTAGGAGAAACTTTGCACTACTTTGTTCCTGTTACATACAAAGAAATATTTTGTCTGTTTTTTGAAAATGATGGTCGGTTGTGACCTTCTTGCTGGGGATGCTTTCTTCATTCCCTTAGAACTTGTGTTATCTTCCTTCTTCCTCAAGTGGGTTCCTTATCTGCATTCTACTACTGTTGTCCTTCTTTGCCTCGTAAACTATTTCCTTCTTACTTGAATTATCTTTCTTCCAGAACCGCTTCCCTCAAAAACAAAACTCGGGTTGTCTTCCTTCAAAACTTCTGGGGAATTAATTAATTACCTGCTGGTGGAATCTCCTTTCTTCCCCTTCTTCTTTTTTTTTCTTTTTTTTTCTTTTCAAAACTACTCTCTTCAAAACTTTTATTTTCTCTCAATACTGATGGGGATAACACGGCTGATGATAAACTGCTGGGGAATTTTATTCCTTCAAAACCGTTGCTTTATACTTCCGAAAACTGCTGGGGATGACACTGGCTTTTGCTTTTTCTGAACACAAGTTTCATCCTTTTGTTTTGTCTGCTGGGGATACAGCTTCCTTCATTAAAACTTGTTGTTTTCCTTCTTTCAACACTGCTGGGGATAACATTGGTTCTAAGCCCACTTCCCTCAAGACTGGTGTTATCTTTCTTCTTCCCCAAGTGGATACCTGACTTCCAGAAAATTTTCCAAATGAAAGGAAAATTTTCTGCCCCAGTTTGATAATCTTCCACGTGGCATGCCTTTCTATCAATGCCATTTCCTTTTTCCTGTTTCAAATCAAAGAAAATTTGTTAGTTTAAAACGCGGTGGTTGGTTGTAATGCTCCTGCTGGGGATGGTTCTCCTTCTCTCCTTCCCTGCTTTGCGTTCCAAAACTTGTTGGGGGTGAGGTTATTTGCTGGTTTTAGCACGACCTGCCCTGCTTTGCGTCATCTGGCCATCTTGAAACTTGGTCGATAATTTCCTACCTTTTTGACGACTCCTTATTCACAAGCCTTTCACCGTTGTTTTCCACTTGTATCCCAACCCCCCATATTCCTATGATAATGACTTTGCTTGAGGATCTTGCATGTTTTACTGATGAACCACTTCCTTCGTTCATCCTTGTCACTGGAAATACCTTTTCTGCTGGGGATATCCCCCCTTCTTTTTGTGGCATATCTTGGGAACTGGCATTTCCCGACCCTTGAGTCTCATGTGCATTTCCAAATATGCTCATCACTCTCCGCATTGTTCTTTGATTTGTCCACTAACCTTGGCCTTGAGGTCTATAACCTTCGCTTTTGCTGGGGATATCCTCCTTGATACCGACCCATTCCCTTTGTCAATCTCCTCTTGCTGGGAAATATCTTTTTTGACACTGGCCATGCGCTTGTTCCCTCCTGACTTATGCCAGTTGGGTGTACCAATCAGATCCCGTCTTGCATAATTGGAAATCTGATGGCAAATTTTGAAGTCATTTCTCACAAACAGACTCTGTTGGGGATTTTTTTGATGAAAGGAGAAAGATAAAAGGAACAGAATAAAAGACAAAGGAAGAGGATGACTCTCTAAAAAGAAAAATTATAAAATAAAAACCTATCAAACGCGGATACCAACTCTAATGGCCA